>JAULKM010003182.1:0-15275 GCA_032355605.1 Rubia tinctorum | reverse complement strand
CTTCAAAATGTAGTCTTCATGGTCTTCAAATCTTCAAAGATAGTCTTCGAAATCTTCAAAGTCTTCCAATATTTGTCGTGTCACATAAAATCCTCTAGAAGAATTATAAAAGAGTAAAGTCGCTCTTAACTCATCTTAGAGAATTTCAACGCAAAATGCCACATCTAGAGTACAAAAATATACAAAAGTGAATCCAAAAAGTCCCCAAAATAACTGTATAATATGGACACACCATAACTATTTAGATTAAGTTGTCTTTGGTGTTGACATGTATCTAACATAGGGTACCCGAAAAGAAAAACAAAGCATAGCTGGTTTGAATCTTTTTGGGCAGAATACCTGAGAAATAATAAGCAAAGAAAATGAAGCAAAAAATAAAGCACTGGGAATTTACATGGTTCACCAATTGGCTACATCTCCGGCCGACTAATATCGGATTCCATTTGAGAGAAAAGGCTAGAATTACAGATTTCCTACTCTCTACCAATCCTATCTCTTAGGGTTACAATAAAAGGACAAGGCACTATATATAGCCATCTCCACCTTAAACCCCAACGACTTTGGTCCTAAAAACATTTTGACCCAAACTAGAACAGAAGACTGAATACTAATAACAGTCCAAATAGAGGACATGCTATGCCGTCGGAACAACGAGACCCCCGTACCAACCCGTCGAAACGGCTAATACGTATTCAAGACATACTAACAGATTCTCCAAACAAGGAACTTGAATCTGGAAGGTAATTTAACCTTCCACATTTCCCCATATTTTGACATTATTAGTATTCGCCTGAGAAGAAGGCCTGGGTTTATCTTAACTGATAACCTCTCCTAATTGAATATAGACCATTATTGGATTTCTGCCAAGTGATGATATCATTAACTTGCTGATTGTTACATCTCTGGATTCTATTACTTGCTATTATTTTTACCACATAATGTGGAAAGATATCTCTGATCCATCGCCAGTTCCATTCTTTATCTCTGCTAATGAGATGTGAAACTCTCATATCATATTGCATTGCCCAAGAGTTTGGCTGAGACAATGGATTGTAAGTATCTGGAATCCATTGCTCACTAATATGTATCTGTTTGCTTGATTTTACCTTCCATTGTAATTGTCCTTTTAAAACTTGAGCACCCCACCAGATTGATCTCAATCCAAGAGATTTTTTTCTCTATCTTTTGTCTAGTATTATATCCAACTTTGAAGATTATAGATTTTCATTCTATCATCTTTTTCCCATCAATATATAGAGATATCTCTGCATCATAACTTACCCCATACACCCACACTTATCCATTTTCCATTTAAAAACAAGAATCTACCAATCATAATCCTCCAACGTCTAGAAATTCTAGCACTAAAGGGACAAAGGGGCCCTTTACTTTTGTACTTATTTATTATATGTGAAGAAGTATTATCCAGCATGCTACATGAGAAGCTAAGAAGCAAACAAATATCAGGGTTGAAAATAGCAAGGACTTCATCAATCGTTTCTCATTTACTCTTTGCTGATCATACCTTAAGTTCTCGAGAAACCACTCTACCAGAAGCAACCCAGCTAAAACAAGTACTGCATGATTATGAGACGGTGTCTGGACAGAGAGTAAATTTTGAGAAGCTGATGAGACACTAGAAGCATGTGTTTTCTAAGGAATTTAGCATATCATTTGTTAGCTTTTCTCTGGTAGATTTCTAGATTTATGTGATTTTACATTACAAGGGGTTTAGATGACCATTGTTGGTTTTCTTATCTAATCCCTCATTCTGTAGCTTATTTAGATCTAATGGATTCTATGTCAGCGTCTAGATCCATTTTTGTGAGCTTTCATTTGTAGATTGCTCGTAGGCACTTCTGACTATTTTAGAAAACTATTCGCAAGAATGGTAGTATATTGTAGAAGGAAATTTGCAAGGATGGTAGAAGATTAAAGGCCACAAGTAAAAATGTGGTAGAAGATAGAAGAGTCGAAGAAGGAAGTCAAAGAAGCAGATGAATTGAGATTCGGGAGTTGAACTGACAACTCCCAAATCGGATCAGCAATTCATCCATAGCGGCTGAAACAAGTTGAACAAAAAAGCTAAGTTTTGAAAGAGTCGAAGACTGGCACTGCCCGGTAGATTTACACAGCCCGTGCCATGCCCGTGTTGAATCAAGATCTGAGGTGACTAAGTCCTCGCACAGGCTATGTGCTTTTGTACGACCTGTGCATCTAGATGATGAAGACCCAAACCTCCAGTTCGTGCCCAGTGACGTATTGCGCGAACGCACGCTCAGAAGAAGAAAACTACGACTTCGGTTTTTGGTCCGCATACTTTTGGGGGACCGCACACTCAGTACATCTAGGAAGCAGCTCCAGTCCGCAGCTCGTGTTCTTTTTCACGGCTCGTGCCGACGTGGCACTAGTGGTGGCCTTAGGGTTTCACTAGGGTTTCTTCAAAAGTTGGACCTTTAGAGGCCCATTTATCTTCTCCCATTTAATGAGTCTTTAGTCTCGTAGGGTTTGACAAGTAGGCTTAATGTAAATCTTATTTTTTTATTAGGTAGGAAGGAAGAGGAGAACTCTCTCTCTCTAGAGTTCATCTCCTCTTTTTCTTCTTTTTAGTTCTTAGATCCATAGCATTTAATTCAATGAAT
Source organism: Rubia tinctorum (assembly GCA_032355605.1). NCBI lineage: Eukaryota > Viridiplantae > Streptophyta > Magnoliopsida > Gentianales > Rubiaceae > Rubia > Rubia tinctorum. Next base: position 12,633 of record JAULKM010003182.1, on the reverse strand, counting down.
GCCATGGATTTAAGAGAGCCTTCATAATTGGAATTTCATTTTCCTAGTTCTAAGAATATGTAGGGAGAGAAAGAGACTAACTCTTTTCTCTTCTTTTATTTCCTAGTTCATGCATATGGCATTGAATCTAATGCTTGAATTGGGTTCAATATCCATGGAATAGTGTAATCACTTGGGGATTTAATTTGTATTCATGATTAGGTAATGATTTTGTGAGATTCTAGATCCTTCTATCTTTTATGTTTATGAATATTCAGGTTTGATTTGAACTTTACATTCTTGTGAGATGCATGTTGTATTATGATACACCATAGTCATATGTGACATATATCATGCTAGGTTTGTTTGCTCCTTGGGAGTGTCTGGTTAGGCATACTGTCAGTTCGTGAGTCCCGGCTTTGTGAGTGTGTGCATATATGACTGTGAGCACCATACCAATTTTCATAGCTTAACTTGACTTGATCGTACCCCGATAGATTCAACATGATAGTTTGTAGCAATGGCGGTGTTAGTGAAGCGACCATCGTCATTTCAACCCTAGAGTCATTGTGAGATAATGATTCCCTTGCCTCTATAGGCCTAGGGATAAGCATCCATAGTGGAGTGCTAGGAATGTATTTCCTTATGGGGAAGGAATTACGGTATCCAATGGTGTGATCTAAGTGTCTTCCCTAATTACAGAGGTGGTGTTGATAGGATTTAAATAAACTTATGTACCTTTGTGTGACAGACATTGGGAAGTGTCGACTATCACTCACATTATGTGACACAGACATGAGATAGGTTTATATATCAAAGTCATTTACTGGTCATGTAATGCAAATATCCCCAAGGTTAGCATAATATAGTTTGTTCTCTTGTTTCATGATTACTAATTTTTAGAAAAAACTCCCCAAAACACATGTTTATAGCACTACTAGCTATTCCTGACACACAATCGGAGTGACGCCTGATTGTGAGTTGTAATTGTTTAACTTTTGAATTCTACCATCTTTGTGGATGACCCCGAACTTGCCACTAGCTACTCTCTAGTAGTTGGTAGTGAGTATGGGAGCAAGCTTGAAGGCTACTAACAAAACCAAATTCAATAATAGCATCTCTCATAAAAGAAAGGTAATGTCCAAACACTTCCATCCTTGAATAAATAGTTGAATATTGACCATCCTTTGCATAAAGTTCAGTTATGGATGGAAGAGATCTCATACTCCACGAATTCAGAAAAAGAATAGGAAGATGAACTACTACTGAAGTGAAATTTAACTTCTGGTTACCAATATGAGATACATTGAAAACAATCTCCCTACCGAAAGATTATTCGGATAATATCATGGTTAACAAACTAATTGAAACAAATGGGAAACAATGGAACTCCACTATGATAAGAGAAACTTTTGATGAAAATGAGGCATCTCTAATACTTGCAATTCCTAGACCACAAATCCATTATGAATATATATGGAGTTTGCAACCTACAAAGTAAGGTAAACACGGTAAAATCATGTTATTATCTTTCTATTAATACATTACTTTTGGATAATGCAAGACACATGGCAAGCAACAGTGCTGGACCATCCTCCCACTAGAGAAAGATATGGAAGTTAACACTGCTCCCAAGGATATGCCACTTCATATGGAAAATATGCAAAGGAAAAATTCCAACAACAAAGCACCTCTTTCAGAGGAAATGTCAGGCAGAACAATTACGCCTTACCTGCACAGCGGAAGACACATCCACTGGACATATCTTCTTCCACTGCCCTATTGCTCATCAAGTGTGTCTTGAAACAAATTTACACAGAAAGATCTACTCATATCAACAATCAATAGATGCACTATGGATATGGGACATAATCCTTGAGTTGGATAATGAAGAAATGTCATTAATGACCAAATTTCTAAATCAGTTATGGTACCATGGAATTTAGCTGTTGCACGACGAAAACCATGAATTACATATAACACAAGTGATTCAATATTCTGTGAAGCAAATAGAAGAAATCAAGCTGGGAAAATCCCAATGTGTCACTCCAAGGAATGATTGTCACAATACTAATACTAGCCATGCAAATGATTCTTCTCAACCAGGGTCAACTCTTTACTTTGATGCGGTAGCATCAATGAAGAAGTATACTTAGGTTGGCATGTTAAGACACAAGAAATAACTAGATCTAAGGAGCAACGGAGTGTATAAAACATTGATACCCAACAAGAATCACAGAGGCAATGGAATTAACAGAAGCATTACAAGGATGCATAGAGAAACATTTTTTACCTACAACTATCAAGGGGGATGCACAACAAGTTATCTACGCTATTCGATCAAGTGCGGAAGATAGATCAGATTTTTGTTTGCTTATAAATGATGCTAGATCATTGTTACCAATGCTCGGAGATCCAATAGTTAAGTGGATTCCCAAAAAGGAAAATTCAATTCCAGACCAGTTGGCACAATATCAAAAGAACAATCCTCTGGATATGTTTTCATGGAGTTCAATTCCACCCTTTGTACATGTTACTCAAATTTAACGAATCAATCTATTTTTTTTCCAAAAATAATAATGTAACCTTGTCTAACTACAATTAGGGTGGTGTAAATAGTTACTTATTATATATACCACCTATAAAACTGACACACCTATTAAAAGTAGTTTAAACAATAATAATAGTGGTATAAATAATATCACTCTTAATGTTTTGAAAATAAGAGTGTGAGAAATGCGACAACCAACAAAAATAAACATTTTCTCCTTTTTCTAACATTGTCACTCTTTTCTATTTGAGATAATTTCTTAACAATGATACTTTTTTTCTCTTTTTTTGGACAAATTTTCTTCAATCATCCATTCATTTTGTTTTTAAAAATTTCAACTTGTTTTCTTCAATTTATTTTATCCATATAAATAATGTACAAAATCAAAGAATGATAATTTTAGAAAATTGAAAGGCATCTGAAAAATCAAAAGAAGACATCTTTTGAGTGATTAACAATTTCAAGCGATTCACTGTAATGTGAGGGTAAACTACTCCATCCCTCCCATTAATAACATTTCAATATGATTATTAATTTTTATCAAAATTTACCTTTAATTTTAAAAGAATTGATTATTCTCACACATATTATCATTCTGAGTGTAAATATATTATTATACCTTCTTTGGAAGACTTAGATTACACATCTCCTTTTGTCTCATCATTTACCGGATCTTGTTGATGGAACAGTTATTCTTCATACTCCTATAATTTATGGTGTTTCTGGTAATTCGATTTCAAATATGCATTTTCTTGAATATCCGCATATTGTCAGCAAGGTAAGACTTGGATTATTTATAATTATTTCTCAGAATATCTTTGTTGACGTTCATGAATTGGCCACTTCTTGTGATATTTGGACTCATTTACAATATTGTTTCACACATGCTAGTCTAACTAGATCTATGAAGCTAAAATGTAGATTATCTAGAATTAAGAAGACTGAATCTCAGTTCATGGATGAATATCTGCGTGATGATAAAGTTGTGGTGGATTATCTAGTTGCGATCAAATGTCTGATATCTAATGAAGACTTGGTGCAGTATACTTTGTTTGGTTTGGATGTGAATCCTTATTATGCACATCTTGTTACTAAATTAATGCACCATCTTTTGGAACTCACCTTCGATGACTTGAGGCCAAAGCCACTATTTCATAAGCAACGAATGAAGCCTTAAGGAATATTATGGCAACCTCTCCACTTTGTGTGATGGTGGCGGGTTAGAATTTGAGCCCATCTCCTACGCCCACTTTCAAGAATGTCGGTGGCAATAAAAATAAGAGAGAGAAAGATTGAAACAAAGGTGGCTGCAACAATAATAACAATCACAAATTTGAAGGCAAGTCTGACAATAACTTCCCACCATCCCGTAGAGGGGGTGGTATGGCACAAAACAACTAGAATTAAAATAATGGTAAGGGTGATATTTCTGAATTGTCATATTCATTTTTTCCTTCCAGTAACTAAGTGACTAATAATGTGCCATCAACAAGAAATAACTCATCAAATGGAAATTTTAACTCCACTCCCTCTTCCGATTTTTATGATCTTTATTGGAATTCGGGTCCCTAATGTGGGTATTGTCTTCACTATTTAATCTAAGTTTTGTGCCATCGAGTCAAGAGAGTGTCACTCATGCTTTTGCTAATTTGTCTATTGTTAATGAAGCGAATGACTCAGTTTGGTATCCTGATTTGGGAGTTGCTTCATACATGATCCATAAGGATGGTAAGTTCTCTATTATGCTTCTTATAATGGGTCAAGTTCGGTTATTGTTGGTGACCGTACCTCTCTCCTTATTAAAAATATTGGTAAAATGAATCTTAAGACTTCTAGTCATCCCATTACATTGTCCTAAGTCTATCATGTCCTCAAAGATAAACATAATTTATTGTCATTTAATAAGTTGTACAAAGAAAAATAATTGTACTTTATGTTTTGAAGATTCTTCTGTTTGGGTAAAGGATAAGACCACGGGGAAAAGTAATACTTTCGAGTTATAGTAAGCACAGTGTCTATCCTGTTCAACTTGCCAAAGTCACTCCTTAGTCATCAGTACCTACGTTTCTAGCTAATAAGGAGTCATAAATTATTTGACATGCTTGTCTTGGTCACAATTCCTCTAGAGTTGTAGGGTTTTTAGTTTCAAATAAAATAATTTCATGTATTTCAATATTTCATGACGGCTATATTTGTTGCAAATTAGGCAAAGTTCATCGCTTGCCTTTTGAACTAGTTTCACATTCTACTCCATATCCTTGTATTTGATTAATATTAATCTTTTGCATCTATCTCTGTTTACATCAACTATCATGTTCTTTTTCACGGAAAACAAATTCCCTAATATATTCTTCTTTATACCAAGTCGATATTACCATTTTCTTCCCCTCTTAATTTAAATTCGAGTTGGTCTCTCACAATAGTCTCATTGAGCTTAGCGTCATCTCTAGTTGTCATAGGATCGTTTCCCCAGCCTTTGATAATTTCAGCGTTATCCCTATCATCCGTTGTGCCTGGTGCGCCTCAACATTCTCCCATGCCTAGCTTTCCGAAGTTTGTCCCAGTCTTCTCTTCTGCCGCGGCATTGGATCGTCCTTCAGATGTTGCCGTGAAATCTCCCGATGCCATTCTATCTTTGGTATGCCTCTCGCTAGAGCTAGCTCATTCACTCCCCTTGCTAGAGTCGCCTCCACCATCCATCTCATCTCAATCATCCTCCAACCCTTCGATGAATGTTCCCCTCGGTCCGGCTTCCCCATCTATTTCATCACCAGTTCTGAATGCTCATCCCATGATTACTCTTCTTAAATATGGTATCTCTAAGCTCCACCCCTTTATGATTTTTTTTAAAAACATGTCTTAGTGTTAGATCCTTCTATTTTTTAACATGTGTCTAAAGATTCTAGTTGGCTTCTGGAAATGCTTGATGAATGTACGAATTTGATTAAAAATTATACCTGGGAGTTAGTACCTCATGAATTCAGTCGTCATGTGAATGGCTGTAAATGAGTGTATAAAATTAAATACAATTCTGACAGATCTGTGGAGCGGTTCAAGGCCAAACTAGTTGTTTTCGGAAATCACCAACGTATGAGTATTGATTTTTTCAAAGCTTTTACTCATATTGTGAAATATACTAATGTGTCTTTAGTTCTTACTAATTTTGTCTCCCTTAATTGGATTGTTCTTCAATTGCATGTTAAAAATACTTTTTTTTCATGGCTTTTTAAATGAGGCAATTTATACATGTCAACCTCAAGGTTTTGCTCATCACTCGAATATGAATCACATCTGTCGTTTACGTAAGTCCATATACGGTTTGAAATAGGCTTTTTGATTTTAGTTTTATCGTTTCATTAATTTTTATTGTCTATTGGTTTTAAATGTAGAACTTGTGACGCCTCTAAATTTGTATTAAAATATTAAGGTAATATGCTTATTTTACTTCTTTATGCGGATGATATTGTTCTCATAGATAGCATTTCTTCTCTAGTTCACAAATTTATTTATATTCCCCCGTCTCAGCTTGATATGAAATATTTGGAGGATATAGATCTCTATTATTTCTAGGACTTCATGTGTAGTGTACGAGTTCTGGCTGTTTTTATCCCAACAAAAATATTTGTCTGTTTTACTGAAGAAATTTCATCTTCATATTGTAAATATGTACGCACACACTTGGTATCTAGACTTACACTGTCCTTTGTTGATGGAGACCTTCTTGATAATCCCACATAATATTGTAGTGTGGTTGGTGCTTTGCAATCTTTGACTATGACTCTTCCGGATGTTACTTATGTTATTAATGTGGTTTCTTAGTTTATGCACGATCTTCGTACTACTCACCTTCATGGTGTAAAGAGATTTTTCACGTATTTGCAGGGTACCTTGGAATTTAGTTTTATCTTTATCTAGTAAGCTCTCAAGCGGTGGTAGTGAACTATATTTGATGCATATTTGGACAAGTTGTCTGATAGGCTTCACGCTCTAAGAAGCAACCTACTCTTTTGAAATCATTCACGTAAAGTTGAATATATGGTTGTTTCATACATTGCGGGTGGAACTATTTGGGTCTATTAGCTTCTTGCAGATTAGGGGTATTATCTTTGTCCTACTATTACTCTTTATTGTGATAATGTATCTACCACATATCTTGCTGCCAATTCGATTCATCATAATTGTAGCAAACATATCAATGTTGACTACCACTTCGTTCATGAAATAGTAGCACATGGAGGTCTCTGTGTTACACATGTTCCTACACATTTATAAATTGCTGATATTTTACTAAATATTTTTCTAGTGGTTTGTTTTGTAAGCATCATTCTAATCTATCAGTTATTAATTGCATCCCGTAAATATTGAAGGGGTGGTTAGGGTAAAAAGGTAGAATAGACCTTTTCATTTAATTATATTCATGAGTGCTAGGGCTATTGATACGGTAAGTCACAATTATTTCATGTTATATACACTTATATAGTGAGATGGATGGAAAAAACATGCACTAAAATAGGAGTATATGAACACCCTTTCTCTTTTGAAGAAAAAAATATTGAGTCATTAACACTACAAGAAAAATGATCGATTATTTCACACATTTTACCTCAATTTTTTGGTTAAGGGCAAATAACCGAGGTAAAAATTTCTTTTGCCCCGTTTCTTTTTTTCCAAAGTTAATAATATTTTTTTATCTTGGTTAAAAAATGAGGTAAGAAATACACTTTTTACCTTGGTTTTAAAAAAATTTGAGGTAAAAAGTTTGAAATGACCGACGTCGCATGCATATCTGATTTACCGACGTTGGTTGTTTTTGTAACCGACGTCGCACGTCACTTTCGCAGACATGAATGACCGACGTCGCACACATTTATCCCTTACTGACGTTGCTTATTACTGTGACCGACATCACACGTCCCTTTCGCAGACATGAAATGACCGACGTTGCACGCATGTCTGGCTTACTGACGTCGTATGTCACTCTCGCAGACATGAATGTCCGACATCTCGTGCATTTCTTGCTTACCGATGTCACTTTTTATTGTGATCGACGTCGCACGTCCCTCTTGCAGACATGAAATGACCGACGTCTTACTCCTTTCTCGTTTACTGACGTCGACTGTATTGATGACTGATGTTGCACGTCACTCTCGCAGATAGTTATAAGTACATGAATAACTAGATAACACCCTTGCAATGCACTATTTAAAATAATATATGTATATATATTAATAATGTAATTTTTTAAAACAAAACTAAAATATATTTTTTAATTTTTTATACGACTCCATTTATTTTGAATTTTTAAAATATTTTATAATTATACTTTTAACTATAACTTTATTTATATATTTTCAAATAAATGATATAGCAATTCACTCTCCTATATTCAGAGAATTGTAACTACCCATTACGATTACTACAAAAATCAAATTTATCAATAATATAATTTACCTGGGAATACCATTCTTACCGTATCCCCAGGGTACGGTATAATTTGCGTTTTTATATATAAGCACTAATAATTAAAAATAGTTTGACTTTAACTAACACTAATAATTGTTTTATATTAGTAGATTTTTTGCTCAATTTGACATGTCCATAAATAAATTCTAAAACTTTAATATTTATAAATTTTTCATCGTGGTCATCCATTAACGTGTGTTTATTAGTACTAATATTTTATGAAGTATATTTTATCGATAAAATAATTATTAATAGTTTATTAATTATTTAATAATTAATAACATATCTACTAAATTAATAAAGGATGTACTTGACAGTGTCGGTAATAAATGATTTCCACATATGATTGATGCCTTGAAGTAACTTCCCATTGGAGACGTAATTTTGGTTGGGAGTCCCTCAATCTGATGTGGAAACTGACTTTTTTAAAAGTGACACATGAGTTGGAAATGCTCTGACTTTAACTAATTAACTGTAAACATTTACTTGACCTTTAATGCATAAACACTAATAACTAAAGTTTGACCTTAACTAATTATTGATCAACTCTTATTCGACTTTGCATAAATAAAACTAATGAAATGGTTAGAACTAAACTAATCAACGGTCAACTCTTAATTGACTTTCCATACATAAACACTAATGAAACTATTAGAACTTAACTAATCAACGGTCAAACCTTACTTGACTTTCCATGCATAAACACTATTGAAAATTCTATAACTTAACTAAACAATTGACAACCCTTAATTAACTTTCTATACATAAACATTATTGAAAATGTCAACTCTTATTTGACTTTCCATACATAAACACTAATGGAATGGTGAGAACTTAACTAATCAATGGTAAACCCTTAATTGATTTTCCATACATAAACACTAATGAAATGGTTAGAACTTAACTAATCAACAGTCAACCCTTACTTGACTTTCCATACATAAACACTAATGAAAAGGTTAGAACTTAACTAATCAACGGTCAACCCTTACTTGACTTTCCATATATGAACACTGATGAAATGGTTAGAACTTAAGTAATCAACGATCAACCCATAATTGACTTTCCATACATAAACACTAATGAAATTGTTAGAACTTAACTAATCAATGGTCAACCTTACTTGACATTCCATACATAAATACTAATTAAATGGTTATAACTTAACTGATCAACGGTCAACCCTTACTTGACTTTCCATACATAAACACTAATGATATGGTTAGAATTCAACTAATCAATGGTCAACACCTAATTGACTTTCCATACATAAACACTAATGAAATGGTTAGAACTTCACTTATCAACGGTCAACCCTTACTTGATTTTCCATACATAAGCACTAATGAAAAGGTTAAAACTTAACTAATCAATGATCAACCCTTACTTGAGTTTCCTTACATAAACACTAATCCTTACTTGACTTTCCATATATAAACATTTAATGAAAATGTTTGGCTTAAACTAATAATCGGTCAACCATTACTTGAATTTCTGTATATAAACAATGATGAGAAGATTTGATTTCAACTAATATATGGTTGAGTCTTTATTTGAGGATAAATTCAAATTTTTCTTCCTACATTCCATTTCTTCTTAGTTAATATTATTACCATAACTTCCTCTTCAGTAGTAAATATATATCGTAATTTTTTGTAAAATTTATTGATGTTCAACTACTACAAATAGAAATATTTAATACCTTACTATTTTAGTTAAATTAATCGGAATCATAAATGTAACATTATTAGTATTACATATTATTAAATGATTTTTTATAAAAAATTATCACAAATAGTAGCCATATAAAAAACATTATGACATCAAGTATATTGTTATTATATTATATTATATTATAACAATAATAATATCTATAATATTCAAATCCACAAAATTAATATTAAAATAGGTTAATATTAAATTACTTCAATATACAAGCTATTGTATTCAAAATTCCTTCATATTTTCTTTAGAAAAAAAGTCCTTCAATATTCACATTAATATCTTTATATCTATTCATAAAGTAACTAACAAATCACTCCAAAAAACTTAAGCCCTAAATCCAAACACTATCAACCTAAACCCTAGTATATAATCAGAAGAAGTCTTCTCCTTGAACATAACTCAAATATCTCTCTCATTTAACTCCCAACCGCATTCTCCTTCTCCTTCTCCTTCTCCTTCTCCTTCTCCTTCACCGCTAACGACCGCCACCGGTCCGCCATTTTTTGCTGAAGCTCCACTGTTTTCTCCGACATTCCATCCGACCTCCTCCGGCGTTCTAGATCCGGCCTTCTCCAGCATCTTCTTCGGCCATGCCAGATCCGCCCTTCTCCGGCGTCTTCTCCGGGCGCGCTCTGGTTTCTTCTACGGCTCCCTGCTTAGCCTGGCTCCGCCGCTCCTAAATAATATGTTTGTAGAATCTCTTTTGTATAACAAACCTCCCTGTTTTGTATAATATGTGTTTTCCTATGTGGAAATCTCTGTATAAGAAAAATATCTGTTTTATATAATAAATTTCTACTCAACACTCTATGTTTCGCTGTCTGTTGTGAACTACCGAAAGTAGAATCGATGTTGATTATGCTTTAGATAGTTTTTTTAAAATTTCAGAAATGCAATGTACAATGTTGCACCAGTGTTGTGCCAATAATTTTTACGACGGTTCTGTGCGAAATCGCACGACTATCTCTCCAATTTTTTTACTATGGTTTCAATAATTTGGTGCAACATAACACCCACTTTGGTTGGTTTCACTTTTTGCCTCGGTTATTGTCTGAAAAATCTAGGCAAACAATATACCTTTTACCACACCTACATTTACCTAGGTTTTTATGGATGAAAACGAGGTAAAAACCCCTGTAGAACCTAGGTAAAACCCGGTAGAACCAAGGTAAAAAATGTTGATTCTTGTACTGTAAGAAAACAACAATCGATCTTACAAGATTTGGAGGAACAATTTTGAGAAATTGTGCTCGGATCTGAACATTGTTATTTTCATGTCTTGAAATTTATACTCCCCATGTCCCAACATAAGGTGCACACTTACTATTTGACAGTCAACACTATCAAACTTTGACCACATATTTGAATAGATATATAAACAATAATATTATCGTACATGGTATTGTTGGATTCGTCTTAATAAGTAGTTTCTAAACATCAACTTTTTATTTGTCGTTATTATACGTAGTTAAACATATTAACGGTCAAACATACTTCTTGAAAACCGTGAAAAAGATTCTGTGCAGATTATGTTGGTACAGAGGGAATAGCAACTTCCATTTTTGGAGACATTTTTAACATCCCTTTATTTCAAATGACTCGAATCAAGGATTTGCAATTCGCATGTCCCATGTTGAATAATGCTCAATTTGAGAAAGCTTATAAACGGGGCCAAGGTCAAGCAAAGCTATATACTCTATCCGTCCCACTTTAAACTTATTAATTATTTTTTGTACAAACTTTAACACAAGTATATGTGACATATTTTTAATGGGTGATGAGAGTGCAACTATATAAATCAAATGAAGGGAAGAGTTATAACCACATATTTATGTCTAAATGTAGAAAGTTTAGAATTAGAAAATTTATAGTGGAACGTCCGAAAAAAGAAAATCGGAAGTTTAAAGTGGGACGGATGAGAAAGTAACTTGAATTGGTCGCGGTCTAGTGCTCACGTTACGGACAGTCTCTCGTGCTTAGCAATGTGCCAATGTGGCATGTTCTTTGATGTACTGCTAAATTATTATTTGGATAAAACTAAAGGACAAGGATGATCCTAATTCAGACCCAATTCATACTCATTTTGCATGGTCAGCACTCCATTTGACAGCAAGAATACATTGCATTTTTTCTAAGCATTTTTCTTAAATAAAAAAAATACTTAGATTTTCTCAAACAGGGGTTCATGAAAAGCCAGAAGTAGGAAGAAATTGGGACAACATTAATGCAAATACAATAGATTCTGTCTATAATGCCAATTATTTGGCCGGGCAGAGAGGTCAAACTACTCTATCGATGGGTGACATTTCTCACATGTGCCTTTATTAGGCTTCACTATCGTATGAGATTGATACCATTGACTATATACACCGTCCCACCCCATAATATTGTCATTCTTTTCTAGTTAGGCAGCCCATGTGGAATTTCCATTCTTACAACAAATTAATGGTTACATTTGAAGGACTCTTACTTCGATTCATTAGCTTTATCATCTATTCACATAACAATTTGTTATGATCATTGCTTTACTAAACACCATGATGCGGAGTGTACATCAATTTGATAGCCGAATCTTGTTCGACCACGATGAACTTGTAAGAAAAAGTTCCCGGTGTAATGGGGGAAGATTCTCCGATACTAAAATCAGTACAAAGATGTTCGCTCATGATAAAAGTATGCTACTTTCGTCCCATCCAAATGTTCATGTTATCTTTTTACACGGACATTTATGCATGTTGATGTGACAATAGAAGTGAGAGGATTGAAACGAGTTAGCCAAATTTCAGCCACAAATTTCAGTCTAAATAAAGAAATATTAAAAATAGCAAACTTTGACAGTGATGAGACATCAAATGCATGTGTTTTACGAAGCATTTTACATCTCTTTTGTTATCATTTTGTTGTAAGATAGCTAG
>JAULKM010003172.1:0-15275 GCA_032355605.1 Rubia tinctorum | reverse complement strand
GACCGTCTTTCAAGAGACGGACTCATATAACAATATCTCACATGATATATTTATTTAACTCTCAAAAAGTAAATAAATAATTTAGACTGGGACGGAGGGAATATTAAAAAAAAGCACGGCTGAAATATGGAGGGAGGGGTGTTTTTTAATACTAAATATTAGTATTGAAATTAAAGGGGAATGTTGAAATTAAATATGGAGGGAATTTGCACGGCTGAAATTCTTGGCATGACAATGTTGACCGGCATTATCAGCCGTGTCAGCAATTTTGGTCAGGGACCGGTTTCTTAATCGGTTCCCACACAAGAAACTAGGGACCAGTTTTTTAACTAAAAATCGGTCTAGAAACCATCACTGTGGGTGTTTTTGGTTTCTAAAGCAATTTTTTAACATTAAGAAACCACCACTGCACATGCCCTGTGAAGGTTAATTTTCCGCTGTGAAGGTTAATATTACCCGCTGTCTTTTGTCGACTGCATAAATACTAGAGTAGGTTTTCTTGGAGAAACAGTTTTTTAGTCAATGTCTGGGTATGAAAAAAAATGATGATGCAACTATTTTGAATTTTTTCAGATTTATAAAAACTTTTACCCATTTCCCAGCTAAAACTTCATATTTAATAGTTTGACATTATTTTCCATCAAAATTTAATCATATATTTGAATAGATATATAAGCAACAATATTATTAATGTAATATTGTTGGATTCGCTGTAACAAGTAGTTTCTAATTATCAATTTTTTATATGTCGTTATTCTACATAGTTAAATATAATAACGGTCAAACATGTTTCTTGATAACCGTGAAACAAATTCTATAAAATTTGAGTTGCGACAGAAGGAGTATTAAAATTTGATACTTTCAGTCCCGGAATAACTTGCACGTTTTTTTGTCAATTTTTTCAAACAAGTTTCACTAGAGGGGGAAGGGGTAATTAAATCCGGTTATATCGGACAAGAGAATGCACTTTCAAAGTGCCTTTTCTGCTTGCGCCTTTGATCGCCTTTAAAAACACCAATTAAAGGCGGTTATGAACCACGTTAAAAGGCTGGAGGAACCGCCTTAAATAAGTTTCGAACTCGGAACCTAAGCAGTCCCCATCGGCTTTAGAGGTACGTTCCATGCTCAAAACACCCATTAAAGACGGTTATAAATAGTCTTTAGAAGGGCAGAGTAACCACCTTTAATAGATTTCGATCAAACTCGTAAATTTTGTAGCCTCTATCGGTCGAGAAGGTCCATTCAAAACTCGGAACATCATGAGGTTCCTCACTCGAAACCAAATTCGGTGCCGGATTTTGGTCCTATAGGGTGAGGACTTCTTGTTTCAGTCCCACAATCCGATCCTCCTCTATAAAATTACGCACTTTATTTTCTTTTGGTAATTTTCATTTTCGAGTTCGAAATTCATTTCGGCTCACATGACAAAATGGGCCCGGATTTGTTTCGAGTTCAGAATCCCACGCTGCTCTAATCACTACAAGAAATAGTACCTTTTACCTCGGTTCTGCAGGGGTTTTTATTTCATTTTTCATCCATCTAAAACCGAAGTAAATGTGGATGTAGTAAAAAGTACAATTTTTACCTCGGTTCAAAATTGAGGTAAACAGTATTTTTTACCTCAATTTTGGTTGAAAATGACCGAGGTAAATAATCAAAAGCCAACACCACCACCAATGAACGAGCGACGTCGGGCTGTCTGTTTTGCGGCCGACTTCCCTTAAAGCGTGCGACGTCTTCCAAGGCGATGTCGCTAAAACAAAGAGAGGCATCATTCATGAGGATAACCGTAGTCACCAAATAGATGATCGACATTGCGAATTTTGAGTTATAACTGTGATTTTGAATCGTGGTAAATGATTTTTTTACCTCGGTTCTTGTGCAGAATAACCCTAGTAAATATCGTTTTAACGAAACCCTTGGTGAACTGCCCGCGGCGTTTGTTATAACGAAATCGTTGTCAATGGGCAACAGAAGATGCGACATCATCTGGTCCGACCTCGCTGTTACTGATACCTATGAAACGATGATGTGGAATTTCAATCCAGACGACGTCATTTTATATTACCAATGTTACACGTAATAATGCAACTAGGGTTCAATTTCTGTGTAATTTGAGGAGGGTGCGATGTCGCATATTGCAGCGTATCTTTTGTCATAACGTTGTTTTGATCTACCAACATCTCTCTATTCGTGATACCATCGATAACCTAAGGCAAAAATGTAGCAATGTCGTGCATGGGTTGATCGGGTTAATCAAATGGTATATTCTGTAGGTGAGATGTTGGCTCTTATGTGAAAAACAAGAATATAAATCTACTGTAATGTATACCCAGTGTCGAACGCTCTTCAGATTGCATGTAATTACACTATTCATTATGCATACAAACTAGAAGGATAAAAACTACACCTTCAATACACAAAGTATAGTATCAAAATTCTCACAAAATGAACTATACAATTGATACTCCATAGCTAGCAAGAGATCTATATCAAGGTGTCAAAAATTACCTTAGAAAGTATCAATGAGATTTTAGAGAATGATGCTTGCTCAAAAAAATAAACCTATTCATATCGCAGATGAATTAAGTAAATGCTTCAAATTCTTTACCATCATATAGAGCGCCTAACTATCACGTACATCCCCCAAAAGCTTGATGATGTATGGTGATTTGTCCTAGGGAAAATACTACAAACAATAGGTCAGTATATAGAGATACCTTTTGCATATCAAATTGATTCTCCTTCACATGAGAGACCAAATCCTTAATAAAGCGCATGAAATAGTAACCGCTCTCCCACATGGCCGCTTGTTTTTTATGCCATTTGTTCGTAAGAATTGTTCAAAAATACATTGTATCTATTTATCTGAATACTTATTTCAAACTATAAGGTTGAATTAAATTATGACTTTTAGGGATTTCCAATGGAATCCTTTTGCAGTTGTTAATTACAGCATCCAACATCACCTTAGAAAATGCGACTGTAATCATTTTGAGGAGTGTTTGGTGCAATGGATTGAACCAGAACACCGTGTTTTAAGAAAGAACAATGATTGCCACCATATAGTGTTTGCTACAAAAATGAAATTGTCATTAATACATTACAATCACAACATTTAATAGAATCTAAACAAGAGTAAGGCTATAATAAAGTATAGTTGACTCACCTCTTGTAATAAGGTGCGATATATATCGAATTTTCCATTAGTATCAACTGGTAGCTCATGTAGGCCAAACGCTCTTCCATCGAAACATGTTCATGTTGGATATTTCTTGGGAAATGAACCCCTATCCACCCTTTCATTTTGGAAATGGATTATACATGCAAGAGCCTATAAACATGGTTAGTCTTGATAGATTGACGCGAAAAACAATGATTATATCGATGAACAAATTTAGGCTTATGGATTTAAATTTACATGCAATGTAGTTACATCACGTGAAGAGGGACATTATTGAAATGGAACAAATCTTCCAAATCCTCCTTCCGGATGATTGGATCTATATTGTGCCAAAAAATCTCTAGACTAGTGTAGGGTGGGGTGATTAAAGACGGTTATTACGGACCATAGAAATCACTTTCGAGGTGACTCTCTGATCCCTCCTATAATCTTTCATGATCAAATGAGGTTTTTAGAACCGCAGTTAAAAATACCTATCAAAGACAGTTATTTTGTGTCTTTGGCACGGAGGAAAAACCACCTTTAAACTGGTTCTGAGTTGGAACATTTTCTACATCCCCGGCCATTAGGAGTAGTTATGAACTTAGAACATAAATGAGTTCCGGCACCTGAACTTGGGTCGGAGCCGATCTTTACGTTTCTAAATCGTGTGTTAAATCCAGACCCAACCGATCTTTAAGTTTTTTGGGACAAAGATTTTTGAGATGAAACACTTGTTGATTGGTGAATTTGAGTTTGAGTCTCCACAAGGAGTCATCCTTACCTTTAAGCTTTTTTTTTGTTAAGGAGAGTGAGTATCCATTCATATCCCAAACATCCTTACTTTTTTCCTTAGGTTTGAGGGGTGGTTGAGGGTGTTTTACATCTTCACCACTTCCCACATCCCACTGCATGTTAGTGAGCATAGAAAAACAATCCAAGACAAATAAATCATTAATAACATCATACTAGGCTATGATCTTATCAATATGCTCATCACAGTTAAAGTTCATGGGAGGATTCTTTCTATCACTCTCATATTCTTCCAAAATCTTATCACCTATGCTATCTTCCTCGCTATCATCAAGAGTCACATTAAGAAAATTATCATTATTCATCATGAAAGAGTTATCATGTTGAACATTTTCTTCACAAAAGGTTATGCCTTTACATACAAGAGAGGGTTAAGGTGAAACATACTTAGAATTTTAAATATCAAACCCAAATCTATCCATATCATTCTCTAAAGTTAGTGTTCCCGAATGAACATCGATCTTAGTCCTTATGTTTTGAGAAAATATCTCCCCAATAAAATTGAGGGTGCACCACCATCGTTTGCTACATCAAGGACAAAGAAGTCCGCGGGAAACACCAAATTGCCCACTTAGACAAACACATCCATCACTAGTCCACGAGGGATAGCTTTGGAATGATCGGCCATTTGGACAATTACCCTAGTCTCTTTAACTTTGCCTATTTCTAGGTTTTCATAGATGCAAGAGGGTATGGCATTAATGGAATATCCAAGATCAATTATAGCATTTTTCACCAATTTACCACCTAAAGAAATAGGAATTTAAAACATGCTGGGTTCATCACATTTTGTAGGTAATTTTCTATGATCAAGAGTAGTGACTCCCCCTATTTTCACTTTACCTATTTTTTAAGTGGTTTATACATCTTTCTTGTGCATGCGACTTTCAAAAATTTGGCATACGAGGGAACATGTTCAATCAAGTCTAATATCGGGAAACAAACCTCAACCTTCTCAAAGATCTTCCGGATACGATCATCATTGGTTGGCACTTTCGGCCTTCCCCTAAGTGCATTAGGGAAAGGCGGAGGGAGATTAACCCTTGCTTGGGGTGTTGGAAGCTCATTGACGGGGTTTTTCACAACCAATTCCTACTCCTCCAAGTCCGTTCGGTTGATGTCCACGACTAAATTGTCCTCTTGTAGATTTTCCTTCTCGGGCTCATGCACCAAATTCTCGCTTCTCAACTTCAAAGCGCTCATATTCCGCGGATTGATCTCCAGTTAGGAAGGAAGTTTTTCAAACTCTTTGGCTTCAAGTTGGCTTACATAGGTGGAAAGTTGTCTGACTTGAATCTCAAGATTTTTTATGCTCGAGCTCCGCAAAGATGTCGTGTTTCTTGACGAATTGAGAGATTCTTCTAGGATTTTCTCTTGATCAGACTTGTAGAGTGAGGCATTGTTGTTTAAAAGTTCTTCTCCCCCTGATAGAGTTTAGGTGGAGATTGCTTGCCTCGGCTGTACACTTTCATTTGGTTCTCCTCGCGCCAACAGAAGTTGGGGTGATCGCGGTACCTCGGGTTAAAGGTGTTTGCGTAGGATCTTGCCTTTCTTCTCCTTGGTTCCCACAGAACCCTTGTTGTTTCCCCCTAGAAAACTGTGGCCTATTCCCATCATTGTTGAAATTTAATGTATTAACTTTCACAAAGTCCTCCACCACTTTCAGGCACACATCCGTGTGATGATCAAGATTACAAAAACCACACACTTTTGCTTGTGGAACTCCCCTTTTCATTAACTCTTTCATCATGGAACCAAGAGCTTGGACTTGTTCCTTTAACTTATGGGATTGAGATGGTTCATCCCCGGGCTTCACTCTAGATCTTGTACCAAATTTCCTTGTTCTATTTTCCATCTCCTCGAAGAGTGTCATTTCTTTTTTGGGCTCTTGTTGGCAATCAAACCGTTGCAAGCGGCGTTCACCATACGTATTTTATCATTGCACAATCCTTGGAAAAAATAGTAAACCTAGTCTCCCTCCTTGAATGGGTGACATGGAAAACTAGCCAACAATCTCTTAAACCTTTTCCCAATACTCAAACAGGGACTCATTAGCGAACTGAGAGATGTTGGAAACTTGTTTTTTCAACCCTGCGGACTTTGATGTTGGGAAGTATTTCTCGAGAAATCTATGCTTCATATCCATCCATGAGGTGATACAACTGGGCGGTAAATAGTATAACCAATATTTAACCCATTCTCTAGGTGAGAAGGGAAACACCCTTACACTGTAGTCTTCTTCCGAGATCTTCAATCTCTCCCCTTGTACGCTATGCAAGGATGTTATGTCTCTTAGAAAATTGAGATATTACTTCTAGGATTTCCTCTTAGTTGGACTTGTAGAGTGAGGCGTTGTTGATTGAAGGTCCTTCTCCCCCCAGATATGGTTGAGATGGAGCTTGCCCACCTCGGTTGTACCCTTGCATTTGGTTCTTCTCGCGCCGGCTGAAATTGGGGTGATCGCAGTACCTCAGGTTGAAGGTGTTTGCATAGGGATTTTTCCTTTCTTCTCCTTGGTTCCCACGGAACCTTTGTTATTGCCCCCTAGCAAACTATAGCATATTCCCATCATTGTTGAAATCCAACGCATTAACTTTCTCAAAGTCCTCCACCACTTGCGGGCACACATTCGTGTGATGATCAAGATTATAGGAACCACCCATTTTTGCTTGTTCTTATCACATTTTCATGAACTATTTCATTATGGAGGCAAGAGCTTGGACTTGATCTTTTAACTTTGGAGATTGAGATGGTTCATCCATGGGCTTTACCCTAGATCTTGTACCAAATTTCCTTGGTCTGTTTGCCATGTCCTCAAAGAGTGTCATTGCTTCCTTTGGGCTCTTGTTGACAATCGAACTGTTGCAAGTGGCATTCATCATACGCATGTCATCATTTCACAATTCTTCGAAGAAATAGTAAACCTAGTTTCCCTCCTTGAATGGATGAAAAAAACAACTAGCCAACAATCATTTGAACCTTTCCCAATACTCATAGAGGGACTCATAAGAGAACTGAGAGATATTGGAAAGTTGCTTCTTCAACCCCACAGACTTTGAAGCTGGGAAGTATTTCTCAAGAAATCTACGCTTAATATCTATCCATGAGGTATACAACTCAGCGATAAATAGTATAACCAATCTTTAATCGATTCTCCAAATGAGAAGGGAAATGCCCTTAAATTGTAGTCTTCCTCCGAGATCTTCAATCTCTCCCCTTGCACGCTATGCAAAGATGTTATATCTCTTGGAAAATTAAGAGATTTCTTTTAGGATTTCCTCTTGGTTGGACTTGTAGAGCGAGGCATTGTTGTTTGAAAGTCCTTCTCTCCCTAGATAGGGTTGAGATGGAGCTTTCCCACCTCGTTTATACCCTTACATTTGGTTCTCCTCGAGCCAGGGAAAGTTGGGGTGATCGCGGTACCTCGGGCTGAAGGTGTTTGCGTAGGGATCTTGCCTTTTTTATCCTTGGTTCCCACAGAACCCTTTTTGTTTCCCCTAGAGAATTGTGTCATATTCCCACCATTGTTGAAATCCAATGCATTAAATTCCTCAAAGTCCTCCACCTCTTGTGGGTACACATCTGTGTGACGATCAAGATTACAGGCACCGCACACTTTTGCTTGTTGGGCTTCCATTTTCATGAACTATTTCATCGTGGAGGCAAGAGCTTAGACTTGCTCCTCTAACTTTGGGGATTGAGACGTTTCATCCATGGGCTTTACCCTAGATCTTGTACCAAATTGCCTTGTTCCGTTTGCCATCTCCTCGAAGAGTGCCATTTCTTCCTTTGGGCTCTAGTTTGCGATCGAACCATTGCAAGCGGCGTTCACCATACGTATGTCATCATCGCACAATCCTTCAAAGAAATTGTAAATATAGTCTCCCTCCTTGAATGGATGATACGGACAACTAGCCAACAATCTCTTCAACCTTTCCCAATACTCATAGAAGGGCACTCATAAGCGAACTGAGAGATGTTGGAAAGTTTCTTCTTCAACCCTGCAGACTTTGAAACTGAGAAGTTTTCTCGAGAAATCTACGCTTTATATCCATCCATAAGGTGATACAACTCGACGGTAAATAGTATAACCAATCTTTGGCCGAATCTCTAAAAGAGAATGGAAACACCCTTAGATTGTAGTCTTCCTCCAAAACACCCACCAGATTCATGTTGGTACAAACTAGGTGGAATTCCGAGAGATGCTTGTTTGGATCTTCTCCGTCTATCTCATGGAAATTTGACATTCAATTAATCAAACTGCTCTTGAGTTCACACGTCACATGGTGGAAACAGTGGGAAGATGATGCAAAGAGGTTGATTCTCCAAGTTTGGAGTCATTAACTCTTTGAAAGTGCAGTTTTCCTCCGTCATTTCTTCTCTAACTATGGCTACCAAAAGTGGTTCTTGTGGAACTTCCATCCTAGGTATCCTCTTCCTTCCTCACCTACTACTTGTACGATTCGTTAGACTATGTAAAACTCCCAAGTTCTTGGCACGGGCATGTACCATAAATCGGGAATAAACAATGTCCAACTAAAGTCAACACTAGAAAACAGGGTTAGAAGTAAACTGAAACAAGTAAGAAAGCTCAACAGAAAAAACCAACAAAATAAAACAAAAATAAAGACAACACTACTTACTCGACTAACACATTATACAAGTTAACTACTAGACCTTTAAACTAACATCCTCGACAGAGATGCCAAATTTTCACTCGCCCCCTCCTGAGCATTGTTCAACACGAGAGGATGTTGAGTTATTAAGGGTTAAAATTAAGATTTATATGTTGCTCCCGTTCCTACTATTATACTATCAAGAATGGTAGATAGTGGCAAGCACCAGGGTTGTCCACAAAGATGTTAGGAATCTAGTTTTCTACTAAACACAACCGTGATTGAGTCATCAGTCTGATGAAGTGTTAGGAATAAATAGAGTTGTGAAAAAATAGCCATTGGCGGGCGGGGGGGGGGGAGATTTTGAACTATCAACTACAAGCGTACAATAAATGGAATAAATTATATAAACAAACACTCGGGAAATATTTGTGTAACATGGTCAATGTTATTTCGATCATTGATTTCATAAAATACAAGAACTTAACGTGGTGCGGACAATGATTGAAACTTCCCATTATATGTTACATAGAGGAGCACGTATAAAATCTTCCATCAATCTATCCTCTACAGCTAGGGGAGTGAGCCAGCAGTTATGGTACATTGCGTTGGTCTTATTCTCCCCCATGCGATTAATTCCTGGGCGGAACACATCAAATGAACTACCCTTAGGCCTATAAAGGTAAAGGAAGTAGTCGTCTTATCAATGTCTTCTAGGATCAACAAAATATTCCTAATCTGATACCTACTCCATCTCTACCCGCAATCCTTCAAACCTCTTTGGTTGGCTAACAGGATGCATGGTTGATTGTGACAATTAACAATGGTAACCTTCGTGCACATCCCAGTTCAGGACTATCGCACCCCAAGGACATCTAGGTTTCCTTAACCGGGGAGTAGCAATAGTGCACCAACATGAAAATAGACTCAGGTGTGTGCCAACAAATATTGACTATCATGAAATTCATAATAATATTAA
Organism: Rubia tinctorum; assembly: GCA_032355605.1. Classification (NCBI taxonomy): domain Eukaryota; kingdom Viridiplantae; phylum Streptophyta; class Magnoliopsida; order Gentianales; family Rubiaceae; genus Rubia; species Rubia tinctorum. The sequence goes on along the minus strand of JAULKM010003172.1, from coordinate 5,704 downwards.
GAACAAACCAGCATAATGATCACAAAACACATAAAAATGGGTAGATCTCGAACCGTCACAAAATAAACATCAACACATGAATACAAATATAGTTGGTGCGTCCATTTTATATAGTTATTTTAGGATCTTTTGAACTCATTTCGGTAGACTTTTATGCTTTGGATACTCTATTTTACCTTGAATTCCGATTATTAGAGTTGAGAGCGAATTTATCGCTTTTTTCACTTGTAATAAGAATTCCATGAGACGAGGTAATTGTTGAGGATTTGAAGACCTTGAAGATTCCATTTTGAAGACTATGAAGACTTTTGAAGACCTGGAGAAAGAAAGAAGAGAAGACTACATGAATACCAAAGAGATAAGTCACTTGAGGGCATGATACTCTGGCCGCCGCGAATCGCAACGGATGTGTCGCAAATCGCGACGGCCACCTGCCCAGATGAAATTTTGTTAGCTGAGATAATCCTGTAGAATAGAAGTATAGTTTCATGATATGAGGATGGAATTTAAAGTTTGGTGTCTAAGAACACAACTGACTCAGTTGGACAGGAATTCTCCCACGTTTTTCTCTTCTTATTGGAAAATCATTCATACTTCTTTGACCTTTTCATTTATCAAGTGATATAGTAAACAACTTATGAGTTGGACATACATAATCTTAACAAGCCATTACGAATATATTTGCAGATATCTGGATTATGATCATTCCTAAAATTGTGAAGACTTTCGTTGTTTCAGAAATTCTAAATTTTATAGGGGTACTGAAAACAAACTTGAGCTTAATTTCTATCTTCACTTTTAATATTGTTATTTGATGACCTTATACTATCTATGAAAGCATCTCTCGCCTCATGGCTGGTATATTTAAATAAACAGAGTTCCGTATGTAGATAGGAGATGCTTAAAGTTAAGACTTTTAAAAACCTTCTTAGGGTTGTTAAATTTAGTATCGGGTATAATGCGTTTGACTTCCTTGAAAAACAAAATCTATATATTTGTTTTAAATTTATTTAGTGTACACATTGAAATGCCTTCCTTCTCAGTCATATTCATCTAACCATCTGTGGCTGTAACTTTGCTTGGTCATATAATAGTTTGATGTTAATGCAGGAAGCATCCTGCTGCACTCTCATTGCAGAAAAGTTTCTGCTCACTTCACCACAGATATTTTCCGGGAAAGGATTCGATCGATTACTGGTAGTGTTGCCTTATCCTTTTCTTTATGAAAAATCCTACATGAATTCCTTTCATTAAAATATGTTCATTTGAGACTATTCCTAATTTCTGTATTTCATTTCATCACTGCAGGATACGTGTAATTACTATGTTTCTAGTCCTAGAGCTCTTTTTTCAGTCGTGTAAATATTTGCATTGAAAGTATTTTTCCAGTGTACAAGTGTTGTAGCTTTAGCTTATCTTTTAATTTCTCATCTGTGAATACGTGGGATCAACAATATCCTAATTTGAATTTATTTCCTTCTAAATTATTTCTCATTTTCAAAGACTCCTCATTCCCTATTGGTATCTTTTATATATGCTGGATGTTTAGTTTCTATCATTTAACCTTAGGGAATCAATCAAGATCCCATGGAAACAAGAAAGATGTGTGTAGTGTGAATAATATATTGTATTATTTTCCTGCATATGAGGGATATGTTTTGTGAACTTTCTACGAATAACCATCTTCTGTAGCTTAAGGATCTCGTTGGCTTTCGACAACCATAACTCAAGATCTGAGAAAGCTTTTTCGAATGCCAACAAGAACATTCAGAACTCAGAAGTTGGTTCTGGCACATAAATTACTGCAATCCTTTTTGTGACTTTTATCCAATAATAGAGCATGTTTTTTCCTCACGTGTTCTCTCCCTTTTTTTGAACCAGATGTTGTATCTTCATTGAATTACCTTCATCATTGGGTTTCTTTGTCTGATCAAACTACTTAATGCTAGATCATGATTGAACATTGCATAGTGTCACTTAAATGACTTACAGAATTGATGCCAAGGTTTCTGAGCTCAGTTATAACAATTGATCACTGCGTAGTGATCTCACGTTCGTGTATTCCTCTATGTTTCAAACAGTTTACCTAATCTTTTCAATAATGTAGATCTTTATATGAATGGGCATGACCATTTCCTAAAACACATAAGTGACGACAAAAGGTGAAACAAAACTTGGTTCCAAGTGTCTTGAATGTAAAGGAAATAATGAGGAGAAATACTAAATATTTTCCCATTTTGATGCAGCCCAGTACAGTTCTTACCTAATGGAGCGGAATCCAAAGCTTGGAGGGGTGATGTTAAGGATCAAAACATGACACATTTTCCATATGGTATGATAGGGTACATATGAGCATTTCTAAAGACCATAGATGTGTGAATTAGCCTTTTGATATGATGTGTATATGCCACTTTATTTAATTGCTAATTTAAGCTAAAGTTGTGTTTAGTCCCATAGATATTGATATTTAGGATAGTTATGTTTAGTCCCGTAGATTATTAATTTTATATCATACATTTAGTGAAAATGTTTTTTGATTTTTCTAGATGTGGCCATATATATGTGGTTAGACTGTTTTACTATTTGTAGTGAAGTATTAGAGCGGTTGCGCACTGCTGCGGTCAGCACCCAATTCTGGTGTTGTTTTTCCAAAATCGAACTTATAGAGCAGCTAAGTGCAGCTGCGGTCAGCACCCAATTCCGATTCTATTTTCCCCAAATTGAACTAATACAGCAGCTACGCGCAACTGCGGTCAGCGCCCAATTGCAATTGCAATTGCAAATAAATAACCGGTGACAATTTTAACACCAATTTTCAAAAAACCGATGCAACTAAAATCGGTGCAAAAAAAATTACCGGTGCCATATAAAATCAATGTAATAGCACCATTTTTTAGACCGGTGCTAATATGAAAGCATATGCCAATATTGCACCAGTTTTAGAAAACCGGTGCTAACCAAAAAAACCAGTGCTAAATTTAGCACTGGTTTTTTAGACCGGTGCTAATATGAAAACCAGTGCAAATATAGCACTAGTTTTAGAAAAATGGTGTAAATATAGCACCGATTTTAGAAAACTGGTACAAATAATGCACCGGCTTTTGAAAACTGGTGCTAACCACAAAATCGGTGCTAAATCTAGTAGCAGTTTTTAAAAAATCGGTGAAAACATTTCACCGCCTACCTAGGCACCGATTTTTTCGACCCCAAAAAACTGGTGCTAGACATCCGAAAAACCGGTGCTAGAGAGTCAGTCCTGTGATAGTGTTGGTATTATGGCAACCACGCCTTGTTTATTACTAAACTGAGTATAAGAAGACAATATGGGAATAATTTTGTCACAAAGAGCTCAGATGTTCCTACTTTCAGAATTTTTCTAAAGCTGAAAGACGGAAAATAAAAGCGTAAGTTCAGGTACAAACGTAAACAAACCGAGTATGGGTGCTCTCTTACACCAAGTATCAAACACCTAGTATGCAACTCCAAAATTAAGAATAACATAGCATACATGAGCAATTAATAACACATGTCAAAGTAAAAGGAAACCATTTAACAACAAGGGCTAAGGGGAATGTGAAAAGGATTTGTAAATTAACCAACACCATACATCAACTACCAAACACAAATACAGAATTCCCCGTGTGGTACAATATAAGATTAAAAGAAAGAGTATATATGACGGATGACATTAAATAGGAGGAAATGATGGTGATGCAGAGGGTAAGAAGAGAGGAGAATAGGAAGGAAGATACATTTCAGAAACTTACCAGAGTTGATACCACATGATTGGTGAAGCGGTGAACCGATCATCATATGAAGTCAAAGGATGAAAGGCGACCGACAGAAGAGGTGGTTGCATCTAAAGGTGAGATCGAAGGAAGCATAGTGGTAGACGGGTGTGATATCGAAGGGAGAACCGGGTACTGTTAACCATTTGAGTACTAAGAGTAAGTGGTGGCACAGTTTGATAATAGCAAGAAAGCAGAGAGGAGAAGAAAAGAGGATTCAAGGCATGAGAACCGGATACCGTTGACCTGCTGTATTCCTGCAGTAGTCGGTCGAAAAATTACAGATTACAAAGAAAGCAGAATGAAGCAGGTAGGAAACTGAACGTGGAGGAATGGTCTAACGTATAAAAACTTTTCCCAAAAAATTAAATCGCACTTTTAGTTATAGGATAGATATTCTTCTCTGGTGCAGGGCCTTTCAAGCCGAAAGGTTGGAACTTGCAACCAGCACAAACTCGAAGAGTTCAAAATCACATATTTTATTCACATGCATCATAGGCACAACAACAATTATTATTAATGAATTCTTTTTTTAAAAAAAATCCACCAGTTGGTGGAGGTGTTTATTAGACTCACCAAACCTTTCACCCAAAACCGTAATAGTTCAAAATGTACAAGTTCCTAATCTAAGTAATTTTACGTTGTTGCGCTTCTAAGTCAAAAGCGACTATCCATGCAATACGTTCCATTGATTATGTTTCTACCGCTTAGATCTCCACCTCGTGTTAATCCAAGAGTAGCCAAATAATCAATAGAAATATTTTAAAAAGAGGTATGATATGGACATAAAAATTAGTCTTTCACAAAAGAGTTGCTTCATCCGATATCTTGAATTCTCAAGTTGACGATTCCCAATTTGTCACCAATTACAGCCGCATTTGTTTCTTCATTCAAGTCACTCCAATTCCAAGCCTGCCTACTTTGGATTCTCCTTGTTTCTGCAATCGTTGCCAGGGTATGTGCCACGGTATTCTGCTCCCTAAAGACATGAATGATAGACGCATTGCAGTGGAGCAATAGCTTATACAACTTCCATATTTTTTATGTCATTCTCCACAACTATGTAGCTCTCAGTTTCATTAGATTACAGACCTGCAAGCAATCAGTTTGTACAGTTAGTGGTAGGAAATTGTACTGAATGCAAACCTCTATTCCAGAGATTACAGCAAACAATTCAGCCTCAAGTACATCTGATACCTCTATATGTTATCTCTATCAATAAACATTTCCATCACCTCCACATTTCTAACTACAATCCCAACCTTTGGTGGTATGGATGGTTTAAAATATGTATTATTGTTTAAAGTATATCCCATGTCAGGTGGTTTCCATTTAACTATCCTGATGATCTTTAGCTTAGGGATTTTAAGCACTAGAAAGAACCCTTTTGCTTCCAGTAGGTCACAGTTAGAATACCTATTTTGAGGGTTCATTATGAAAACATCAACCATGAATCTAAAATTACGGTTGCCTTTACCAATAAGAACAAAGGAGTTGTCTAAAGAAATTTGATATATTTTTTACAACTCTCTTCCAAGGATCAGAAGTCCTTGCTGATTTTGGCATAAACTAAATCAGTTTTGACCAAAGGGTGGACCCTAACTATAGTTTCCCCCACAATTTGAGAGAGAAACTATCTATCATTGATGAGAAGTCCCTGAGCTGCAGTCCATTTTCTGTGTAGGGGTTGCTCAATCTATCCCAGCCTCTCCAGTGTCTTTTATGGGTACCATCTTTTTTACTTCCCCAAATAAAGTCTAAACATACATGTTCTATTCTATTGACCACTGATGTTGTAGGTTCCATAACTCACCAAGTGTGTTGAGGAATGTCAACCATTACACGTTTGACTCGGGTTGTACTTCCAACTTGATTAAGAAGCTTTGAGTTCCAGTTATGTACCTTAGCATTCATCT
>JAULKM010003132.1:0-15277 GCA_032355605.1 Rubia tinctorum | reverse complement strand
TACTCTCTACCAATCCTATCTCTTAGAGTTACAGTAAAAGGACGAGGCACTATATATAGCCCTCTCCATCGTAAACCATAATGGCTTTGGGCCCAAAAACATTTTGGCCCAAACCGAAACAGAAGACAGAATACCAATAACATCCCAAACAAAGGACATTCAATACCGTCGGGCCGACCCCGTACCAACCAGTCGAAGCGGCTAATACGTATTCAAGGCATACCAAAAAATCTCCACCTTGACTTGAATCCTCAAAGCAGAAACTCCAGACACACCATTACAGTGCCAGATGAGCAGACTTCTTCCTCCAGTCCCGGGACTGCCCCACCGGGCAACTAATGATCTCTGATATTAAGCAAGTCCAGCGAGACCCCCGTACCAACCTGTCGAAGCGGTTAATACGTATTCAAGGCATACCAACATCCCGGAGGGGCCTCTTAAATACATAATGGAATAAGAAAAACCTCATCTTCACTCAAAAAGTCAAAACTACTAAAACTGCATCAGATTTCCACCATATCAGTCTATGCCCGGTTAAGTATAAAATTGTTTAAAAACTAATGGAATCCAGACTTAAGTATCTAATCCATGAATTAGTTACTCAGAACCAGTGTGGTTTTGTAACTGGTCAAAAAATCTATGAGATAATATCGTAGGTTTGTAGGGTAAACGTGTTCTTGTGGAGGCGTTGGAAAAAGAAAATTGTGCAGTGGATGATGGTTCGGCGAGAAAGGTGCGAGAAGGGGGGTTAAGCTTTTAGCTTGATTAAAGAATTGGCTAAGATGAAGCTGTAACCATCGATGAGAGAGTAAACGCAACGTGAGGTTGATTTGTACCCGGGTATGGATAGTGTTTGATGGTTTAGTTGTGATATGGAATATGTGCTATGGTTGGGGCGGTTTAGATTGAGGATGATGATGCTGGTGCCACTGCGGTGGAGAAGGGGATAGGAGTTTTAGTTGATTTCTCTTTTAGCGGAGATGGTTTGTCTAGTTCTGAGATAGTCTAGATTGTAATATTGGAGGTCATTTATGCGATGGATATGATGTGAAACCTTAAGGGTGTGAATATTCCATGGAGGGTCAAGGAGTGGGAAATGATACTAGGATTTTGAGTGAGAGCGTTGTTGTTGAGGTTTACGGAGTATGAAATGGAATGGAGAATGGAGTTGGAACAAAATATAGCATCGTTAGATGAATATGACGCCAATATTTTCGAGCAGCATTTCGTGATTCAGAAGTTGAAGAAGGAGTTAATTGATGTTAGGTGGCGAGAAAAGGAGTGGATGAAGTATTTGGTGAATAAGATGTGCAAGGTTGATTTAAAGGAGGCTATTAATTAGGGCAGGTTGATCTTCTGGACAAGTAGTTAGGAGAGGAGAGGGAGTTAGAAGCTGATTGTTGTCGTTTGTTGGCAGAGATTCGGGATTAGAGTGGTTTTTATGACGACCAAAGAGGTTTTGTGGTTCCAGTTTTATCAAAGTATGAGAATTTAGAAAGAAATATCAAACGTAGAGACGTTCAATTTTCCCAGGTGAAGGAGATGTGTTGTGCGCTCGAATTGTTTTTAAAGGAGCAGCACGAAGTGAATTCGAGTTTACCATGCAAGATTGCTAAGTTTCTATATGTGAAGCCTAGGGATTATGAAGGGAGTTGGGAGGTTTGTGCTCGCAACTTGGATCCACATATGGAGGATTTAAAGTGAGACCTAGAGACTTATTCATACTCATTGCACCCGTTGAGTATGCGGTTAGGTCATTCGGATGGTGGCTAATTATTGACTGTAAGGCATATTAAGGGTATGTTTAGTAGGGCTTATAAGTGTTTTACTTTTAAGCAAAGCATATTTTTAGTTCTTGGTAAACTACTAAAAAAGTGTTTATTTAAGAAGCAAAAGCTATATTTTGGGGAAAATCAGAAACTGATCTCCCCCTACTTTAAAAAAAGCCAAAATAAATCAGGTTTGCTTAAAAGCATAACTCTGCCACTAAATGAAGCATATACGACACATGGAAGCTGTTTTAGGAGAATGCAAGACACATGCGGTGGAAGTTAGAGGAGATCCCTAAGGAGGAGGATGACTGGAAGAATGACCTAGTATCTTAATAGCCTAATCGTTGCTAAATAGTTTCTATGTGCTAGATAGGAAAAGTGATCAGGGTACTATCTTGGTATGTGTATTGCCTACTTGTTTCTATGAGGTATTTATATACTGAGTAGGTATTGAACTATTTTTTATGTAGCTTTGGAACTAAAATTATTCTAATGTGATTAGGTTTTTTGCATAAAAAACTGCCTGTGATGATTTTTAATTTTTTGGACTAAGTGTGTTTTTGTGATGTTGGAATTGATTGTAGTTTTATGTAAGAGTAGGTTATGTATTGGTTATGGATTTGATTTGGGGTTGAATTAGGTTAATAATGATGGTTGTTTGATAGGGGGTATTTTGGTTGGGGGTTGTGTAATGTTGGTATTGGTGGTAGGTTTTATGTAAGAGTAAGTTATGTGATGGTTATGGATTTGGTTGGGGGTTGTATTCAGGTATGGTGTATGTTAGCGAGAGAGCAAGATAGACTTTTATTTGTGTCACGGCTGGTGTATTTCTAGGCGTATGTGAAGCCTTGGTATAGCACATAAATGGCCCGGCCTTATTCTTTGTGGCTCGTTGAGAAGGATTGGAATGTGGTTGTTGGGTAGGAATGCAGTAGAAGCGATAAGGTTTAGAATTCAAAATGGGAAAAGAACAAAGAGAGGGGGTTTTTTAAATAATTAAATAAGGATGACAGTGGGGCGGGTTTTGTTGGAGGTCCGCCCTGCATCCGCCCCTATAGGGTGGGTATGGATGTAGTTTTCGTGGGAGTGGGAGTGGGGCGGGTATGAGTTTAGAAATTGATACTCGCAATGGGTAGGGGATTTGACATGGATACTAGTTCATACCTAGCTCACGTCGTCCCGCCCCACTATACCCGCTATGTACACACTAATTTATTACATAATAAACTATTATTTATCAATAATGCGCATAAATAACTTATAATATTTTTATTTAAATATTACTAAACTTGTAATGTTAAAATTATTAATTTAAAGTAAAATTTAGGTGTTTTTTGGAGATATAAATGAAGTGAGTAAAATGGATTTAAAGTGGGTATGGAGACCCTAGTCGGTGATGGAGCATGGTGAATTTAGATAATACCCGATGGGGTGTGGGTGAATTTTAATATTGTATCCGTCATGAGTAATGTGGCGGGTATGGGTATTAATTCTTTTGGTGGGCATGGGATGGAGGTACCATAATCCGTACCCACCCTGCCCCATTGTCATCCATATAGTTAAACATTAAATAATATACTAAAATACACATTAAAATTAAAAGGAGTTAAACCTTAAATAGATGCTTGAAAAATGCACATCAAATCAAAAAAATACTTGTATGTCAAGAAAAATTAATACTAAAGTACTCATCATATCAGAATAGTTAAACAGATATACTAAAGTACACATCAAATTAGAATAATTAAACATGTACTAAAAACACATTAAATTAAAATACTAAACATCAAATAAAATAACTAAAATACACGGTGACTTTAAAACATTAAAGTACACATCCAAATGTATCATTTATATCAAAAAATAAAACATCAATATTAAAACTTTAAAAATTAATTCACTCTAATGAAATATCAAAACATGCATTATCTAATATATATTCAGAAAAAAATTAATATCAACGTAAAAAACGATACTAAAAAATTTAGACATCTTTCAAAATAAAAGTATAAGTTAATTAAAATTTTGGAAATTTGAGATAGTAAACTATTATATACATTAATGTCACAATATTTAAAGTCTCAAAAGTTTAACATATAAACGTAAAAGTTTACATCAAAACAACAAATTTTAGCTTTAAAACGAAAGATTATATTGGGAAAATAAATGCTTCTTAATCAACGTCACGAGATTTGGTTAAAAGATTAAGTATTGGAAATGAAAATTATATTTTGGGCTAAAAACATGAGCATTAATTGTGCAGGAATTAAAAAGAATACTTGATCCCATGATTTTTTAGACTCGATTTCTAACCCACAAAATTATTATGATTCAAAATTATTAATTGTCTTATTATTTGTATCTATAATCCTTAAATTATATTTACTTTCAGATCTCTCGCATTCTCCAAATAAATTATAATTTTTATATGCAACTCCATCCTTGTAATACTTGTGAAAACTCTATTTTCACACATTGGAATTGTCATATACAAAGTAAGATAATCCTTATACAAAGAAAGATAATAAAAATGATCAAGCTAATCGGTTGTCGGTGGTTAGTTGTTGAGGAAAATTAAAACTGATCTTTCGGTAATAACTACATGTAATTATAAGTAAATTAAAATCTTCATGCTCGATATTTAATGTTTTTCCTCATAAATAGAATACGGAAAGAAATTTTTTCTGGTAAATTTTTTATATTTACTTTTTGTCTACGAATTATTTGACGAATTGTTTATCCTTAAGTTATGAACAGTCAATCCACTATATATTTTCACTTATACACTGCATGTGTTAAACTACATACTAAATTTAAAACTCTATTTTTATTTTATTTATATATTTTTTTCACATTCAAATACACATTATTACTTTTTTAACAAATAATATGTAATATATATTTTTTAAATTAAAAATTTTAAGGTAAAAAGTTAGGAAGTCTATCAATAATTATCGAATTTAGAGTCGGTATATTGTTAACATTTTATTACAGTTAGAACGCGGCAAAGGTGAAGTTAAAAATAATACATACTCGAGCAAAAAAGATAACATACAGTAGTAAAGAAAAACAGAGCATCAAAATATAACATGAGAACTAGTAATCATAAAATGAATCTAATAATAACAACATACATATATGAGTAGATGTAATCAAACCGAAGAGTCTGTCTCCTGTGAGACCGTCTCATGATGAGACGAGTAGAAAATCATAAATAGCAAAAATATAAAATATAAACTTTTAAATTTTGGGGTTAAAAAATAAGTTTTTATGGTTCAGAGTACTTTCTTAAATTATATTTGGAACTTCATCTCTAATTAAACTTCATAATATTGCACATTAATTCTTGGTCTCACCGTGAGACGGTCTCACACGAGACTTTGTCCAAACCGAAAGTCCTAATTTTTCCTGCTTAGGTGCATATTCATGTTTCACCTAATGGCTCTTTTGTTTTTATAATTTAAGCCCACTTTTGAACTAGTCTAATACAGGTCAGACTTAACTATTTTTTACCCAAACAGCCTTCTCTGATTTTCGACTTATCCCGATATTTTCAATAAAAATTTTGTTTTTCGATATTTTAAATTTTTGTCTCTTTTTCTTCTTTTTCAATTTTTTTGAAAATAAAATACAACTGTAGAACATGTAAATCATTAGTATTATCTCTTCCCCAATACTAAAAAGTTGCATAGTCCCCAATGCAAAAGAAATCAAATAACCATGGGAGAAAAAGATAATAAGACTCACGGAGGTGGTGGATGAAAGCCACATTCCTAGTAAAACTCTTATTGTAGGAACAAGATATCTTCATATTTGTAGGATATGCATTCTTGGTTGTACATAACCTCGCGCAAATCCCTTCATGTCTATGTTTGTCGCATACATATCTCGTTTTTCCATTAATAGAAACAACGTGAGTGGTCATGCACATCATCTCTATTCAAGGCATCATCATGATGCAAGTTTGAAGGGCCGGTCTTTTCAGGTCGAACTTCGCGCTTATCCATCTCCACTTCCACATGAGCGTCCCTCTCGTCATCTCTAACGATGTAGAAATCATGAGAAGTGGTTTCCAAAAGGAATCAACCATGGAAAACTCAAGTGATGTGACCCATTTTTGAATTCAAGTGTAATCAACCATAGACGCTATTAGGTTTTGAATTCAAAATTGATAAAGAACAAAGATAAAGGGGTATTTTAAATTAACAAATAATCCCAGCACCGGTCGGATGATTTAAAACTTGGGTCAGAACAAAAAAAACCCACTATTAATGAACTGTAAAATCACATTTAGGACCATGTTGTTTATACCATCGCAATACATTAATTACAGTCGGCAGGGGAAACAAACAAAAAGGTCCACTAAACAACCTTACACATAAAATGGGCCCAATCTTTTCCTTTTCAAAACAACGTCACCCCCACAGTTTGACCATTCACGTCCACCCACTATACATTGTCAAGTGAACGTCTACCTACTAGGGCTCCCCCACCGTTCTCTTGACTTGGAGAGGTGAATGAAAACTCTGGACGGACACTTGTGATGGGCAATTAATGTCCTCTTCAAAATAGATATTCTTCTCATGTAATACATCATGACCCTTCTCATTCCTAGGGTTTTGGATGCAAAAAATTTGGCATGCTTGAACACCTAAGATGAACTTGTCATTCTGGTATCTCACTCAGCTTAAGTTCACTAATGTGAAACCCATAGGTTTCTCCGAATGAATCCCGACCTCATTTTCCTCCCACCTACACTTAAATACCAAAACTTTAAGCTCAACATATTAGCTCCCATATTTCCTCCATCACCTCATAAAATGGTATGATTGCAACAATAAGATTTTTGTCTTTCTTGCTAGAATGCCAAATTGATTCAGATTCAATGTACACACCACTATTTTGCATTGTGCTTTTGCTATCCTTGTCCAACGTAGAAAAAATAAATCCATTGATGTCATATCCTGATTGGTATTTTCTGACGGAAAAGTTTGGTGTCCTTGCGGATGCAAGAAGTTTACTAGGCATGTCGTCGACATTGGACTGATTATGAAACCAATTGACAAATGTAGAAAAAATTTCAACCTAGAGTTTTTTCGATGCCCAGTCAGGATGGAGTTCAAAGAGACACATGCTCTTGAACATAAACTGCTGTCTCACTACTGTTCCGTAAAACATATAGAACTCAGCACTAAAAGGTGTATAGAGTGTACTTTTTGAGCGTGGACTCCCATTCTTCCGATCTCTGTGCGCTGGTTCACAAACATCGATTGCTCTTTTCCAATCGAATTAGTAGTATAATACTCAATGATATCCTAGGTAACGTATCTCTTAGCGATGATAGCATTCACCCAGCTGCGATTGTGAACATAACCCTCGAATACACCCATGTGTCGCTCGAAAGGGTACATCAAATGCATCCCTACATGATCGTATATTTGGATTTCCCTAACCAAATAGATCAATAGGTGGACCATTATGTCAAAGAATGAAGGGGGAAAAGTACTTCTTGAACCGACATAACACCGGAACCCCCTACAACTTCAACACATCGAATTGTTACCTGCTTATATTCTTCCGGAAAATGAATTTGAAGAAGAAACACATGCGCATACAGCAAAATATAATGTCCTCCTCCATAACACCATGGATGAAAATGAGCAGCAATTGTTGCATTCAAACGTGATAATCATGCAGCTTCAAGACATTATTACGCAATTCATTATTCACAAAATGAATAACATTATAAGAGTAACCGAAATGTATCTTATTCCTTGAATACACTCACACACCAATCTCCTCTTAGTGACAGATATGTTATAAGGGGCGGGAGGCTGGTACAATCGATTCCCTTTCACCTCCGAACTAGATCGAGAGTAAATGCAAGCCCAACCTAATTCTCCCTTGCAATAAATCTATCGTTTGCCTTCCTAGGAATGTTAAGTAGAGTGCCGATTATACTCTCTCTCTCTCTCAGACACACATTCTTTTCAATATTCATGACATCCAAACAATGTCGCACCACCAGATTCTCTTAATACGAAAAATCTAAGAAAATTGATCTTTTCTTCCATGGTCCATCAATCACGGCACCCACCTTAGATATATTTTCCCAAGTACGACATTCGATTTCTTCACCTTGATGTGGATGGAAACCCCAAAAAAAGGTTTAGGCATCTTCCTCCTCTCCTTCCCACCAACAAAATGAACAGTGTTATCTTGGAACTTGTGCTTCACAAGGAGGAATTTTCGGTAACAGAGATAGACAGTCTTCTTACCAATCTTCAATTGCTGGGAATCTGTCCCCTCCTCGCATACGAGATATTTCTTGTGGTTCTTCACTACATAACCAGAAATGTTTTTATATAAAGGAAAATCATTTATCGTACAAAATTGAATGGCATTCAAAGTGAACTCTGTTATACGAAAAATGTGATAAACAAAAACACATGGGGACAAAAACTCCTTCAAATCTTCTACCGCAAGGTTAAGATATGTATCAATGTCATTTTCGGGATGTTTGGGACCTGGAATCATCAAATGCATCAACATGTATTTCCTCTTTATTCACAAGTACGGAGGAGATTATATACTACAAGCATAACCAGCCATGAACTATGTTTCGACGACATATTACCAACGAATTTTATACCATTAGTACACAAAGTCATCCTTAAATTACTTTGTTTATAAGCCAACACTGGATAAATCTTGCCAAATTCTTCCATTAGTCCTTATCAGCAGAATGTTGAATCATATGATCATCATAACATCGTCTTTCCATGTACCATGTCATGTTCTTGAATTGTTGGCCTTCTTAAATAACCTCTTCTACCTCGGAACAATTAGAATGTACCACATGCATTTTGCAGGAACCTATTTTTGTACCTTCACTATAAGCTCACCATCGGCAACCTAAGTTTGCCTTTACTTTTAACAGGTGACATCAAATACGGGATAAGCCACCTCATGCTCCAAATCATCCCCATACAAAACACAATTGTTTGAACAATCATGTATCTTTTATATTCCATACTCGTAGGAAAAAATTCTCTTAGCATCATAGAGGTTGTCCGGTAACCCATTACAAGTCGGAAGCTTCTCATTCAAAAAAATGAAACTTATTCATGCTTGTGTCACTCCATGAACCAACAACTTTCATGTTAAACAACTTCATCAAACACGACATGACCGTGTCTTTCTTCTTATAACTGGGATACAACAGTTTATCCTTCTCACCTAAGAAATGAGAAGAAACCTCGATCCTCCCCTTAAATTCATCAACTACCTCCTCACACTTATCATCCAAATTTGCATCTCCAAAACACTCTTGATTACTACCAACTATTACGCCCGGTGGTGTTTTTCCCCATGAAATGTCGAAACCAAATAATTTTTTGAGAACCCCCTCTTGTACAAATAGAGTTTCAACATGTTCCTATCGTCAGTACATTTTTGATTTTTTACAATCGTGAAAAGGGCATAAGATTCACCTCTCACGACCAAAGTCGTACTTAATAAATTCATACACGAAACCAACAAATTCATCGCTCACCCTACTAACATTGTCATACACATGTTTACACTTTTCAATGGCATGATACATCTCTACAAATCAATCGATATGCAAAAATTAAAGCTCCACACTTTGTACACTTCTACACTACAACAAATTATATTCAACATCAACTTACTGAAGCCCTTCATGTACAATATCAAATTGCGACTTTGAAAGCATATCTTATAATATTGAATTCATAAACATAACATTAACTACATTAAGAATTCTACCAAAGAAACTCATTCTCATGTCTTCAATGAAAGGCACATTTACGTGATCCTATCCAAATAGTATATGCCATAAAACTATTTCTTTTTTATCATATCATCGTAGACGGGGTTTAGAGGGTGTCCTTCCCTTTCATTAAAGCTCATGTATTGCCAAAAGTTGACTTACATTTCCCGAAGGCTTACATTGAGTTTCCTGAAAGCTTACATGAGTTTCCCCAAAAGGGTATCATAAAGGCATGTAAAATAAAATTATAAATTTATAGCATTTATGTATAAACAAATTGAAATGGGTAAATCATAAGATAAATGGTCAGATACTAGGTACACTTCCGATCAGTTCGACTCGAACCACTAGAAGTCGATCACAACATTCAAATATCAGCCACTTTCTCCCAATGTTTTCAATACACTGTACTAATCAATCTCTAAAGCAAACCAAAACAAAAGTGAACAGCTCCGAAAGTGAAAAATCTGGTTCATCTCCATTATATTGAAGTCCATTTTAGAAAGTAAGAGATGGCCCCTGTCATTTAGGTCACCCGGAAATCTTTCTTAAATGTTAGTAAACTCCAGAAAATGTACGAAAGTCTCTAACACGACAAACCAACTTGCTCGGTCTACAAATCTGGTCTGTAAGCTATGATCGAATCGACAAAGGTAAGGTATTGTAACTACCTTAACCCAGATTTCTCCTATACCAACATATAGACCAGATCGTAAGCAAAATATATTTAATCACAAAAGGAGCTGTCAGAAAACCTATAGTTGGCAGAAAACCTATAGTTGGCAGAGAACAATTGCGACTAAATATTCCAACAAAAATACCTAGTTTGAAATTAGAGGCGGATCCAAGAAATTAATTTTGGTGGGTCACCATTTAATATAAAAAAATATTAAATGATACAATTAATAAAAAATAATTCCATACGATAATTTCTTAAACTTTCTCACACCGAGTTTTCATATTTTGAAATTTAGCTACAAGATCATCCATGACAGCATTCAAGAATAAATCTCTCCCAAGATAGGTAGCTAAACAATCATTCAAAAGTCTATCTCCCATATTATTCCGCAATCTATTTTTCACGATCGACATGGCAGAAAATGCACTTTCAACAGTTGTTGTCGCCACGGGAAGAAGCAACACCAACTTCAAAAGCCAGAATACATTCGAAAAGTTTTCATGCTTTCGAGTCTCAACAAGCTTAGTGGAAAGCTCACTAAGGGTCTTCAAATTCCAAAATATCTCATCATCTCTAGACTTGTAACAAATATTTCAAGTGAGAACTCAAGTTGTACCAGTTCAGTAATTGGAAATTCACTAGGATAGAATTGACAAAGTTCAACTAATTTACTCTTGTCAAAAGATGAAAACCGATCAGCGGGATGAAAACAAGACATACATATAAGTATTCTCTTTATTATCTCTGGGAATCGATCCTCAAGTTCTATCAAGAGTAAATCAAATACACTCATAAAAACATCCACTCAGAAATTGTGAAGAATTGTAGCTTGGGGTCTTTTACCTCGCAAACTCCTCCTTCTAGGGCCAACATAAGATCCCTCTATGTTAGTAATCTCAATGTCAAACTTACTCATAAATGATGTTACTTTCTCCAAGAGAGAATCCCAATTACCATTTCTAAAGGCTTGTAAGCTTTTCTTTGTCGCATAAACCAAGTTCATAACATTCACAATATCTTCATCTCTCTTTTGTAAGGACATATTCAACTCATTAGTAATCCCAAATATAGACATCATCAAATGAGCAAAAAAGATGAAATCAAATTATCTCAACATTTGTAAAAGTGATTCACATTTGTTCAAATCAGGCGCATCACAAAAATCTCCAATAGCATCAAGTGACTCAAGAATTGTGGGATACAACTCAATAATATTCCCGATGGTTTTAAAGTGAGATCCCCAACGAGTGTCGTCGGGCCTGCTCAAACCAAGCTCTTGATTCAAACCAGTCCCTGATACTATTTCACATGTAGATAATGTCTCTGCTACACGTTCAGCTTGCCTTTCTCAAAGAAATTCTTTCCTCTTAGGTGAACCTCCCACAAAAATCAATAATGGCCCAAGCACATCAACAAAAAACCAACTACAATTACAATTCTTATGAGAAACAGCAACAAGAACCAACTGAAGTTGATGGGCAAAACAATGCACATAATAAGCTGATGGAGATTCTCTCAAAATCAAAGATTGAAGACCCCTAATTGAACCCCGCATATTATTAGCACCATCATAACCCTGACCACGTACTCTCGATATCATCAAACTATGCTCCATGAGCAATGATTCAATTGCAGCTTTAAGAGTCAAAGAGGTAGTATCACCAACATGAACAATACCAACAAATCTCTCTTGAACTTCCCCCTTTTTATTTACATATCGCAAACAAAGAGCCATTTGCTCTTTATCTGATATATCAGCAGATTCATCAGCAAGAATAGAAAAGAAATCACCGTTAAGTTCTTCTAAAATTGCTTTAGTTGTCTCTTTAGCACAAGCATTGATAATATCTCTTTGAATAACTGGAGAAGTCATCTGAGAGTTACCGGGGGCTTTTTTCAAAACTACTTTACCATATTCAGGATTGTGCTTTCCAAGAAGTTTCAATAGTTCAATGAAGTTACCTCTATTCAGTGATTCCTCACTTTCAACATGGCCTCTAAAAGGCATACCTTGAAGTAAAAGAAACTTGATAGTTTCAATTGAAGCTTCTAACCTTATTCGGTATGCAGACATTGATTCTTCCGTCTGCCTTGTGAAACCAGCCATGACAGATGACTTTTGCTTTTTAAAAAGCTCCAATCTCTCTAATGCTTTATTATGCTCGTTGTTGCGTGCTCCACAATGATCAGCTATTGTCTCAGTCCTATTCCAAGCTCTAAAACCATCACGAACAAAAGCATCACCCCCAGCCACGGTATTACTCTTAAACAGATAACAAACAAAACAAAAGGCTGCATCTTTCTCCACGCTGTACTCAAGCCATGATCTGTGAGTATCAAACCATTTGGGATTAAATCTTCGAGTTTTCTTTCCCATAACTGTTCTAGGAAAATCATGATCTTCAGGTTGACAAGGCATCTTCTGAATATATTCTCTTCTAACAAAATCTCTA
Organism: Rubia tinctorum; assembly: GCA_032355605.1. Lineage (NCBI taxonomy): Eukaryota > Viridiplantae > Streptophyta > Magnoliopsida > Gentianales > Rubiaceae > Rubia > Rubia tinctorum. The sequence goes on along the minus strand of JAULKM010003132.1, from coordinate 2,578 downwards.
TCATCCGGATGAAAGTCACTCATCTTCCTCCTTTTTCCCGGGATTCCTTGGAAGATTAGCAATATCAAGCACACTTAACCTTTCACGTATATGACTCTCAACCATAGTATTTTAACAAATTTCAACATGTACTTCTCCTTGGAAATTTGCTTGAATTGGAGGAGAACTACAAGTAGATTGCCCAGCTCTTTCTTTTGATACTTTCTATGAAAAAAAGTTAAAATATCTTTCTCATTTCCTCTCTTCATTTATGAAATCAACTCACAAATATATTAGAAACTTAAAACTCAAATGATAACAAATGAAAATTTCTAGCTATTAGCCACAATTGTACTTCCTTTGACGTACATATGTACTAACACAAGTCATAACTAACCAAAAAATATTTCTTTCCGTCTGAAACAAAGAAATGCAGTAAAATGAAACCAAAATACCAATCTTTGTGTCCATCCTTTGTGTTTACAATTACTTTTGTCCAGCCTTTGTGTTTACAATTTTACTTCATTTCAGCTAAATGAAACCAAAATAACTAAACATTTGTCTGCTATGTGAAGTGCTACAAAAGATTGCTTTAAAATGAAAAAAAAACGAAAGAATTTTTTACTTTAGTGCTACAAAATTGCTGCAAAATGAAAGCAAATTAAAAAAAAATTAACGCAAAGCCAAACAACCATTTTATTAGTTAAGGAAACATATCAGCATACATGTTACAACCTGCTTGCCTGATCTCTACTGCAAGATCATGCACTACAACTTCTCTACTTACGTTGACTACATTTACAAACTCAAAAGCTAACAACTGCTTCCTTAACCAAATTACTTCAGTTCCCCTCCATTTTGCTACAAAAGAATTTGTCTGCTATGTGAAGTTCATACAACGAAAATATTGAAGAAAGTATTTATTGGGTTGCTTTATGAGATGTTATCATATTTTCCAATTGCATTGATTCATCTCAGTATGTGTACTACTGCACTAGCTACACAAGCCACATCAAAATAATTAAAACAAACCCAATTGAATTTGAAATTACATTTACCTCAATTCAATTACAGATGCGGAGCCGTGGAGGCCAACAATTGCCACCGGCAGGGCATCTCCGGTGAATTCGCAGCGACAAGGGCTGTGAGAAGTCAAGAAGCTGATGAAGAAGAGCAAATGACGGAGGACGATGAAGGAGGAAGATGAAGACGGCCCACCGGTTTGGAATTGGGCAAAATGAAAAATACGAATAAGAATATGCTGGGGCACAAAGTCTTCCATTGACATTTGACCAACTTAGAAAATTGATTTTTTTTAAATGGTGGGGCATGTGCCCTGGCTTGCCCAGTGGTAGCTCCGCCACTGATTGATGTGATGGTTTCTAGTGGCTGATTGTGTGGAGTTATTGGGTGTGGTGTGTTAGGCATGATAAGAAAAAGTTAGGCGAGGGTTTCAAGGTTTGCGTTTTTGTGTGTCCTGTTTCAGCTTATAACCCGGATCCGTGAATTTTAAACAATTTCTGTTTTTGGCAGACATGTCAGGCCGCCTGTCAGGAGACTCAATTCTTCCATAAGCTTGCATAAAACTTTGGTACAAAAGCAATTAAGTCAATATTCTTGGGACAAATGGAGTATATAAATAATAATATCATCATGAAAAACATAATGAAATTTGAAATTAGTTGTAACACGTATTTTCTAAATATCATATTTGAGAAAGTTGAGTGAAATAAAACATACAAAGTGATATTGACGGTGTACCAAATGCCCCCTTCTTTTTTCTTACAAAGCCAAAATACCCCCCTTAACATTTAGAAATAAATTAATATTATAAGAGATGACAACACTTTTCTTTGTTAATATTAACCTGGTGTTGCTAATAGTTGAGACAAATTGCCACCAATGGTAGCCCTAAAGTGACACAATCTCACTCTCTACTCCACAGCCAAACCTAACAAGGCCTAAAGGAGCCAAGTAGGGTTTAAAATGTTGGCATCAAACCTCATTCATCTCCATTTTGGCTCTATAGATGACAACCAGCAAAACATCCAACCAAACCACACAATTAACAGAAACATCAACACATTGTTATGCTCGTTAGTACATCAATAATAGCTAGCATTAAAAGTTGGAAGAACTAGAGAATGCTAATGCGTTCCCAAACATGCTCGAGGAAAGCAACTAAGAATACCACAGTGCAGATATGTAATAATATATAGCATACATCATTCGAATCATTCTTTCAGGGTAATAACCACTCCTACCGCTCCTAATTCAGTAAAGTCATACGCTCTTGTTTCAAAGCCCAGACTTGTCAAGATCATCGAAGTAGGGATGCTCCATTGCTTTTTTTGCTGAAATCCTTTTCGATGGTTCATATTGCAACATTTCCTGCATATATAGAGCGGATTTAGTTCACAACTTCCAGAAACTCAGGTTCAGATGCTGTTCGTGAATAACACCATAGATACGGAGGTTCAAATGCTGTTCATGATTAACCCAATAAAATGAAGCTTTTAACAACTTACAGCTAAAAGGTTCAGCCCCTTCTCCTCCAGATGAGGAACAGCTGATGAAAGCGGCTGAGGTTTCCATTGAG
>JAULKM010003124.1:0-15280 GCA_032355605.1 Rubia tinctorum | reverse complement strand
AAATATTGCTTGTCAAACCACTTCACCGGCTTCTCCTCACCATGGAACGCCATCCCGGGCACACTCTTCAAAATCAAAGTAATCAAATTCCCGCATGGGAGACTTTTGAATACTTTTTTTGCAGTCGCAACTGTAAGCATATTAAAAAAAATTAGGCTCCCCAGGTTGATTCTTCTACCCTCCATAATGTAATAGAAAGTCATAAGAGTGGTATACTTGGGTTCCGTTATGTGGCCTTTATTGGGTGTTATGTTCCTAGCTATGATCTCATAAATAATCCTAGCATATATCGAGAGGCGGCCTAATTAAAAGGTCTCGGGCCTCCCTAAATCATTGGCATTTCTCTGAAAATACCTAACTCTACAATCGATCGGGTTGAAATTAGGGTAATCGGTATCTAAGGGCCATTTATCTCTATGATACCCATAATCCAAAGGACCATTAGGGGACAAGGGGTACACATCATCCAAACTTTTATAGGGGTATTCTAGAAATTTATTAATTTCCCAAGGACTAATGTCAATGTCAAACCCGTTAACCCTAGTTCCATAATGCTCACCCTCAATCTCTCGCAAGTTATTGTAAAATTGACAGACCTCATCAAAGTAAGCTGGTTTATTCAATGTCATTATGCGAAGAACTTGTTGTTAGGAGAATTTCATAACTGGGTCGGCTTATCCTATGCTATGATAAACATTGAGATCAATGATATAGGTATCTAGGAACTGTCCAACATCACATAATTTGCTATATCTACCTTGAGTAGGAAGTGAAACAAACCTAGCCGTTTCGTACCCGGGATTGGATGAGCGCGAACTTCTAGCACAAGAAGTAAGCCCATGTTTCCTTGTACTCACTTTGTTGGATTGCAACATTGCTAAACTGTTTTTCGCCTAAAATGGAAGTTGAAATTGTTGTCCCCTTCTTGTTTCGCAGCCGTAACAGTGGTCTAGGTTTTCTAATTTAGGGTTTGTACGATTGGAATCCCTTATACATATATAATGGGTTATGTTCTGAAGATGGAACATAGTCTTACCTTTATGAGGAACAACCCCCAAGAAGTTCCTTACCTGGATCATTTTCTGGGACTATAAATGAAAGGGACGATTCTGAATTCCGAACGAGGAACTAATAATGTCTTGAAAAAAAAGCAACGCGTTTTTTTACCAGTTTCAGATCAGAAAGGTTGTAAGAGGTCAGAACTAATTGTTCCGAACTCGTAACATCATAAATCGTCTCTTCTTTATTTACGCTCGACAGAGTTCTGGATAAGTAACCCAATCTTAACCTTATCCCTACAAGTAAGAGATAGTTTCGAACACAGAACTCCGTCGGAAGAATTCACATATTTTGTATCCATTAGTCTTTGTCATTACACCTACTACATCCTATTGCTATATTACTCGAAATGTTAAAACCCACATTATGCTTCATTGCTAAAACATACCATTGTTCAAAAGTTAGTTTCCTTCTTACTATAAGTCTTAGACTTGGCATAGAGTTATGATGTGAAATGTTAAAAAATCCAGAAAGCATAATATCAAATTCAATACATCCTAGAAAATACAACCACATCATCATACTTCATTGTCCTGCTCTTCAAACATCTCGATAATCTCAGGGTCAGTCTCTACATTGTCCTCCTCACCCTCCACCTCATCTTCATTTTCCAGTTCCTCTTCGTCGTCGGAGAAAACTGGCTTAAAGTTTGGAATTTTCTCACCAAATAGAGGGTCGATGCTCAAGCATGAAGAAGAGATGAACTTGGCGTGAATAGCTTCTGCAGCAGCCACCTCTGCATTTGCGGCACGAATACCAGCACGTAAACATGCCATGTATCTACCAATTGTTTTCTTCATGCCACCCGCCATAGAAGTTCCTGATGCTACAAGAAAACAAAATAACAAATTTAAAAATAAACTCATAATTGTTCAAATAATTTTGAAAATTCTCCTATTAATCAAAATGTAACTCACGGGATGGCGATGCCTCCTCCCTTTGAGTTGCAGAATCCCTAACTCTTTTAGCCTTCTTAGCATTTTCTTCAGGGAAGACATTCACATAATATTTGCCGTCAAATCCACGAGTAAAATTCTTGTGATCAAACCACAACTGCTCTTAATAATCTAGGCGCATTGGTCTATCAACAGGTGTCACACCCCATTTTCTAATCATCGCTGTGATCAATCCCCCATAGGGAAGATTCTTCTTCTTCCCAGCAGTGACCTTTAGAATGTAATTAAGTATAGTATAACCAGGGTTTAGCTTAACTCCTTCCATGTCATAGTAAAATATCATCAAAGTCCCAATGGTTGGCTTGCAAGCATGACCCCCAGACGACAATATATTCATGCATATCCACTCAAACACTTACCTTTGTTCCACATTTAGAACACGTACATCATAGCTTTCTGCTGGACCCAGTGTCGATCCCTCCCTTTAAAAAAAATATTTTCTAGCCATTGCCACTGGGCATAAGGGTGTGTATTCAGTTACGCCTGGCCAATGTTGTTGGTGAAAATTTTCTAAGGAGCCATGAACAACCTCGACAAACAAGTTTTGGCGTTAGTGTACTCACAGCCTAACCCATCGTTGATTGTAAATTTGGTGACCGGGACCAATACACCATTAACCTCAGTAACATCGCGGTTGTTTTTATTCATACCTAGGTTGGCATATAACTGAACTACTTCATCATGGTGAACAAGTTCGGCTAACTTCAACAATTTATCAAATTGGGAATTTTCAAAATAGTCTAGAACATATTTTAATCTAAGAGGACCAATGTCAGAGGGAAGGACAACCTTAGGGTTCGTGCACTTACGAAGAAGAAAATCTATGTAACCCTGGTCTGCCTTCTCGTTGATCAATGACCATCAAAGTCACAATCAGAGAAGTCACATACAAAGTGACTTCTCCGGGCCGATAAAACTGTTTTTAATAGGCTACATTCCACTAGTGCAATGACTACCGAGAACCAAATAAATATTAATTTATTATTTCAGTGCCAAGTTTGTTGGTGTTGAATTTTGTTTATTAGTGATGAAATATGTTGAAATTAAACCCAATTCAACATAGCGATTATGGTTAATTTTGACACACTTAAAATAGATGCATTTTAACAATAACAAAATAAATTAGATGCATGCATTTGGCAAGACGAGGAGAAAAGGTAACCCGACCGGCCAGGAGTGGCTGCCTCCCAATAACAATTATCGTGACTTTTAAAATAAATTTAACCTCTAACAATGGCTAATTAGTGCAGAGATGTTGTAAATCACTTTTATTTTTTGTCTGGACTTGATAGTGCTAATTAAGTGGTGCCAGCATATTTAAGAAAATTATAGTGTGTCCAAAAGGCCCTTTGATTACAGGGCACGTTTAAGCCATATAAAAATCATACTCCACCGATCTCGGAAAAATTCAAGTCCAATTATTTCTTCAGTTATTCATATTTTTTCAAAGTGAATTCATTAAATTATCTAGCTATTAAATCCTTCTTCATTTTTAAGAAGTAACATCATAAAATTGATGGGAAAATGTCTACCCACAATTGTATTAGTAAGGTTTCATTTTTCTAGTTTATTTACACATTAGTTAAATTCATTTTACTTTAATTTAATTCACATCAATACAAATTTAATTTAATTTATTATAATATAATATAATGTAATTATACTATTATTATTTATTTTGTTTTATTTTAATTAAATTAAGTTCAATTAAATTCAATTCACTTCAACAAAATAATCCCGAAGAACATGATTTGAGTGTAATTGACATTCATCTAAGTAGTTCATTGTAAAGATGACTAAAGTACATGTCAGACAAACTAATTGGTTATATTAGCACAAATAAGAGGTTCAATAAAAACTGCATATCACATTCAGAGATATAATCTTGCATTCAGTAAAAATATGATCAATTGATAGAGAACAACATCTCACGAATTAATATTATTCGATTTAATACATCTTCAACACCACATGGTCTATAACATGAGCATCTAATCAGATTCAGATCTATATGACCAAATATGAGAAAAGGTGGATGCCACAATTAATAATTATTTCCTTATAATTATTCGTAGGCAATTTTTCTTTAATATGCTTTTAAAAGTTATGGAGCGATTTTTTTAAAAAAATTTACTTTAAACAATGCACTTTTTTATGTTAAACACTGTATTTTTTTTATAAGAATATTATATTTTTCAACCTAAAAATATACTTTTTGACATAATATATCTTTTATCAGAAAATGACAGGTTTGTACTAACTTTTAGGTGAAATTACAGGTTTCGTGCAATTTTTTTTGCAAATAATTGTTAAAATATTCCCACACTAGTTATTATGAAATGTTCTCAATTGATTCTCACATACTACTATTCTATTTACGTGAGTCACCATTTAAACAACCTTTTTAGTGATAATAGTGTCACCACTGCCCACTGGAAAGTTAGGAACATGGAAAGTAGGAACGACAAAAGAGATAGTGAGATGATTGGATTGGTAATGTTCGGAACATTGTGGAGGAGGCGGTGGAGAAAAAACCAATCTCAAATATTTTAAAAAAAATGTGTAACTGTTGAGTGGTGCATTAACTTGATTATAGCTTGTTCTGTAATTTATTTAAAATGGCCTCTTTAAAAATTGCCTAAACTCCCTTTCCTGTTCGAAGGACGTCCATAGAAAATGCTGCTTCTTATTCTTGGTCTTTGTTTTTGATCCCATATCTTCGAGAGCCCCCCACACGTTTTGGGATCACAATGGTGACCGACTTGAGTATCTTGAGGAATAATAATCCGGTACCATATCTCTCCCCAGATCTATTAATTTATGCCTTCCAACCATATCTTCACATTCATTCTTTCTGCCCTTTTCTTCTGTTGTATACCTTTCTACTGCATTTTATAGTTGCGACTACACATCTGGAATGACATATGACATCGAGAAATTCGGTCCAAAATCTGTTAGAATCTGTACAATTCAAGTACATGATTCGGTTCATGCACTTTGATTCCGTCTCAAAACTTACTTCACAAAATTATTACGAGAAATTTTTCTATAAGTTTATGGACAGTTCACAGTGATTTTTTTTTACTTTAAATGTTGTAATTCGTTATAAAATTTAAATATTGTATTTTAAAAGTTAAAATAAGTAATAATATGTATTTGAATGTGAAAATATAAAATTATACAATATAGAAAAATATTTTCAAAATTTAGTACTGGCCATCAGGTAAAAAGTGCTTTGTATAAGGTACAAATGTAGTGTATAAGGTAAAAAATAAGTGGTCTGTCCATAAGCTTATGGACAACCCGTCTGTCACGAGACCCACTCAATTAGTATTGTCAAAATATATAAATTTTAATGAATGTATATTACAATATTATTATTATACTTTCATTTCATTGTTATGTTATTTTATACTCACCCGTCCTATAATAATTGGTGCAATTTTCATATTAGTCCATCCCATAGGCAATAATGAATGGTGGAATCGAAAACTTGCCTTAAATAGCAAAAAAAGACTAATAAAATACCCGAGAAAATGCTCAAAACAGAACTCACTTTTGCTCAAAATTCACGGTTTGGTATCCAAAATTAAATTTTGTATCGGGAAGGTACCCAAAGTTTTATTAATGTTCTAAATTGGTCCTGTGGCAAAAGCCAATTTTGATTAGGTCAATTATGTAGTCAACGGTTAAAGGGTCAATTCGTAATTAAATAAAATTGAGGGGCAAATGATAAATTACGCAAATGAAATTTGTGAGGAAGAAAATTGATGATGCCTTTTCGCGGTCAGAGAAAAAGCTAAGATTAGTAAACTTTAGCTTGTAGGACAAGAATATAGACTCCATCCACATGTCTCAAGGGCGGCATTATCGCTTTTATAACATTTGAACATGTATACTCCCTCCGTGCCAGCCAAATTTGCATAGATGTTTTTTCACGATTTGCAATAGACACGTTTGACTGTAAATACGTGTAACTACGGAATATAACACAAAAAATTAATATTTAGAAACTACGTGTTATTGCGAATCTAACCATATTTCATACAAAGTTATTGTTCATATACTCATTCAAATAGGAGGTCAATCTCATCTTTGACTGAAAAAAATTTTTGTTTAGATTTGATTGGGACTCACGAATTATAGGGAATCAAATGAATAAAACTGATTCGATAGCTAGAAAAATAGAGTGAATAGTTTTAAGTGGTCAAACATTATTATAGTACCAAAAATATCACTTATATTAAAATTTACAAAAGAAAACGGTCCGCTCCAAGACAGACGAAGAGAGTAAATTTTTTTGAAGGTACGTAGCAAATATCATGCATGCAATATTCATAATCTTTGATAAATTAAAAATAGCAGAACATATATCTGTGGGAATATATACCATAAAGCTTCTTTCATCAGTATATGCAACTCGCAAACACATGCAGTTATTCTTCAATCCGCATCTTCAACCCTTTTGACCTGGCTTTTCTCCTTGTATTAGTTTGTTGGATATATAAAAACCTATTTTGGTAGTTAAACTGATTTACAGAACGTTGCATCTCTCCATTACTGGAATAATTCTCTGTAAAACCCTACAACTGCCGACCCCCTTCTTCCTCTGAATTTTTTTCTCCCATCTTCTTTTCCGCATCTACCCATTATAGAGAGATGGAAAACAATAGTTTTTCCAATTAATATACTTTTAATATTTATGTTATTGAATAAGTTTGTATTTGTTTCTATATATTAGTATTGTTTTTCGATCGGATAAATTAGATTCATGTGTCCATGATGATTATTTAATCTAATTGTTCATTTAGATGTATTTTGTTCGATCTGGTTTTATAAATCATGTGTTCGTGAGTTCGTTCGTGATTTTCTATCAGGAGTTCCATTATCGATATGAGTTTTTCAAGGTGTTTACATTTTGAACCGTAGAAGTGAATTCCCCTTGATTAAAGTTTAGATTATTGAGAGAATAAATAGAGTACAAAAGAGGTATAAATGTAAATATCTAAACCCTAATCTAGTCTCTAGAATCTTCCATTCTAACGCCCCCTCAAGCGAAGCATCGGATGTTCAAAGACGCAAAACTTGGACCTGAAAAAATCAAACAAAGATGAGACAATCCTTGCGTGAAAATGTCCACAAGCTGAAGTGACGTAGGAATATGGTAGAGACAAAGCTTGCTCGAAGAAACCAACTATCGAACAAAGTGATAATCAATGTCAATGTGTTTCGCCCGCTTGTGCGCCGCATGATTTTGAGCTAAAAGATGACACTGTTGTTATCACAAAGCAGAAGTGGAGGACTAGAGAGAGAGAATCAAAGATCATGTAGTAGATGAGATAACCTAACAACTTCCGTCGCAGTATTAGTCACGGTACGATACTCAGACTCAGTGCTAGAGCAAGAAATCGTATGTTGCTTCTTAGCACTTTAGGAAACAAGATTTCCACTCGGAAATGCAGCATCCCATAGGTCGAACGATGAATCTCAGACAACGGGCCCTATATGCATCAGAGTAGTTCAGCATCTCGAAAGTGCGATCCAAGCGAAAAGATAGATCATAGTGCAAAGTACCACAAACATAGTGGAGAATACGAGTAACTGCGACAAAGTGATCATCCCGAGGATCCTGAAGGTACTGACTAACTGAATTTACCGCAAAGGCAACGTCCAGGTGAGTGATAGTGAGACACTGAAGAGCACCAAGCAAGGATTGTTAAAGAGTGGGATTGGCAAACTTCCCACTGGTACCACTATGAAGCTGAGACTGAGGAAGAAATGATGTAGAGACGGTAGCAGTGTCGGTCATCCCAACTCGACGAAGAAAATCACGGGCACACTTGGCCTGACCCAAGAATGAATCCGATGAAGTAGATTCTACCTCCAAGCCAAGGAAATAATGCAAAGATCCCAAGTCCTTTATCAAAAAAATTCTTATCAGTCCGAGTAATAATTTGACAAATGGCCGAGGAGTCAATTCCAGCAAAGATAATACCGTCCACATAAACTAAGAGGTACAACAAAGTAGTACTTCGAGAAAAGAGAAACAGAGATGGGTCTGCTGAACTGCAAAGAAAACCAAGCTGTCGTACATAAGTGTTGAACCGCTGGAACCAAGAGCGAGAAGCCTGTTTCAAGCCATAAACAACTTTTCGCAGGCAACAAACATAATCGGGATGCGCATCGTCCTTGTAACCAACCGGTTGAGGCATATAGACCGGAGCATTAAGCAGACCATTTGATAAAAGCATTCTTAACATCTAGCTGATGAAGAGGCCATCGACACATGATGGAAATGGAAAGAACAGTGCGAACAATAGACCCTTTTACCACGAGGCTGAAATTATGATCAAAATCGAACCCCAAAATCTTAGAGAAACCTGTCCCACCAGTCGATCCTTGTTGCGATCAATACTACCATCGTGCCGATACTTTATGCAGAAAATTCATTTAGAGCCGACAACATTCATGTTTGGAGGGCGAGGCTCCAAATCCCCAAGTATGCTGGTGGTGAAGTGCAGTCATTTCCTCATCCATAGCCAAAATCCAACGAGAATCTTGAAGAGCCGCACATAGTCCCGAGTCTCGGTCTGAGCCACTAAGGCAGCCAGAAAACTAGACACTTCATAATCAAAAAAGACCGAGGACACCGAGAACCATCCATCGTCTTGGTAGTCATCCGGTGAGTGCGAGAGGGAGATGGCTCAGGAGAATGGGTGCGAGCTTAGGGTAATGATGCAGAGGCTGGAGTTATGGGCACCAAGGCCAAAAAAGTACTCACAGGGACCGGAGAAGTGAGTGCAAGTAATACTGGAGCATCAGAATCAGAAAAAATCGTGCAAGGTGACTTAGTAGACGGCGATCCAGCGCGAGAGCTGCGTGGAAATAACCATGCAGCTGAGGGCTCTGTAAAAGAAGGAAACTCGAAATGAGACATGGAGCAGGTATCCTGCAAAGAGGATACGTAAGGAAAAAAGGTCTCATCAAAATGAACATGACGTGAGACATATATATGCCCAGTAGTCGGATCAAGACACTTGAACCCTTTGTGACTGGGGCTAAAAACACATGGAATGGAGCGAGGAATGAAATTATTAGGAACAATATCACGCAAAAAAGGATATGCACAATAATCATATGGATGAAAGAGAGAATAATCCAGTACAAATCCAAAATGACCTCAAATGGAGACTTTCCACCAAGAATGGAACTAGGTGGATGGTTAATGATGTAAACCGTGGAAGAGAAAGCATCCACCCAATAAGATGTCGACATGGAAGAATAAAATGGCATAGCAAGGCCAATCTCTGTAATGTGACGATGCTTTAGCTTATCTCAGTCATTCTGAGAAAGTGTGTATGGAGAGACCATCTAATGATAAATGCTACAAGACACAGAATGAGCCTGCGAGCTATGGTTAGTAAACTCTATGCTTCTATCCATCTACAAGATTTTAATTTTGGTAGAAAATTGTTTCTCTACAAAATTTTGGAACTGACCAAAGAAACCGGACTTTTGTCATAATGGGAGAAACCACATGAATCGTGAAAAATCATCGACGAAAGCAGCATAATAAGAATATCCCTCTATCGATAAAACTGGTGCTGATCCCCACAAATCACAATACACCTTATCTAACAAGCCGGTGACTCATTTATCACTGGTAGAAAAGAACATACACTTTCTCTTGGCCGTCTGACAAGAAAAGCAACTGACAGGTGCAGATAAAATAGAAGTTACAGAGATATGACCCTGCTTACTTAACAACTGAAGAGTGGTATATGAGATATGACCAAGACGAGAATGCCACTGCTCAAAAGAAGCTCGGAGTTTTCCAAAGCGTAGTTCACCTAAAAAGGTGGAATCACATATCTCAAGAAAATAGAGACCAGAACTATGATATCCCTTGTCCAATATCTTTCCTGTGTGCTTATGCTTAATAAAAAAATGCATTGACATCAAATATAACAATAACCCGAAAATCACGAGCTAGTTTACTAATAGACAGTAAAATTTTGGTGATTTGAGGGACCACGAGAACATCATGTAAAGATAATCCGGAAATATCACACTGACCAATATAAGAAATAGATAGTGATTCACTATTACCCACATATACATAATGAGAGCCATTGGAAGTCATGTGAGTTGTTGCACCGGAGTCGACAATCCATTGATAAGAGACACAACAATCAATGACGCGAGAATTAGAGGGTGATCTAATTTCTGAAAGAAGTATGCTGCCCAAAACCAACAAAACCGGAGCAGAAAATATAATTTGAGTGCGTAGGGCCAAAAAACAAAAATCCACTCGGAGTAGAAAAATGGTGCAACTTGCGCGGCTGTCCAGAGATGAGCGCGTGGCCTCACACTCTCCAGGATATGGACTAATATAGGCACGTGTGTATTCACGCGCTGATGGAGACAATCCAATAAACTAGTGAGCGCCTGGCTGCATGCTGATAGGAACATGTAAGTGAACTGTATCGCGTGACTTCACGCATTTTTTCTTCTCCAACCAGCGGCGTTAATCACAAGCGCCAAATGGAGTGACCCTTATGGAATGGACCATATGGACTTTCTGTATTAAAATCGGCTAGAGACGCGATCATGAGGGATGTCTGAAGAAGACGAAGGGCTGGAGAAGGTGAGATGGACACAACTCCCCTAGATATGGCGCAATACGGTTGAAAAACACCGGATAAAAAACTCAGTTGAGCTAATAAAGAGAAGTTGAGGGAGAAGAAATACGCCGAAAAAGATATTGGATATTGCAAAAAAAAAAGTGGCCCCGATTTGGCCGGAATGTTGATAGAATGTAAAATCCACAAATAATTGTTGTTGTTACACACAATAAAAATTATTTGTGATTTTTACATTCTATCATGGTATCAGTCAGGTCTCTCTAAATATTCTCTGGGTTTTCCAAAAAAAATTGATTTATCTTCCCTGTTTTTCTGATTGCTCGGCCGTCCCACCCGCTGTGTCAACGCCGTTGTTTAACTGCCACTAAACCCTCATCGTCGGATTTGGCCGATCGTTGCTTTTCGCCGCGTGCACCCTCACGCGCTCTCATGCCGCAGTCTGGCCGGATTCCACGCGCCGCCCCATGTCTTTCACGCGCCAGCGCTTGTGATCCCGCACCGCACTCGCTGCTTCGTCCATGTACAAGGGTTAAATCAGTCATCCACTGCCATTCACAAGCTTGCCGTGTGTTTAGTGCGAGTTGTTTTTTCAATTGTGCTCAGATCTATTCCTGATGTCAACCATTACGCTTCCCGCATTGATCAACTGCATCACCATTAAGCTTTATGGTTCCAACTAGTCTCACTGGCGTACTCATGTTACGTCTATTTTATGGACTGTCATATTAATTGGCTATGTTGATGGTTCACTTAAGTGTCCGGATGCACCTGCAAGCTCGTCCTCCAAGGAACTTGCTGACGATGCTTCTGAAGATGTCGATGCTCGTGAGGTTTGGATTCAAACATATCAACTTGTCCAAGATGCTCTTTTTTCATCTCTGACTCCTTCTGCAATGTCAGCAGTTGACGGTATGGTCACTGCTGCTCAGGTATGAAATGCTTTAGCCACTAAATATATGAATAATTCTCGTGCTCGTCGTCTTTTTCTCTGTGATCATTTGTATGGAGTTCGTCAAGAAGATCAAACTGTTCAAGAATATTATGCTCGTTTTAAAGATATTCTTGATGAATTGCGTGTTCTTGGTCATTCTCTCAATGATGAGGATATTGCTGTTGTGTTTTGTCGTGGCTTAAATGATAAGCTTTCCCAGTTTTCTTCTGCTCAAATGGTGAAAGAACCTTTACCTCCTTTGTACACCATTGTGGCTGATGCTGATGCTGAGGCATTAGAATTTTCTTTTAAAGCTCGCTCTTCTGTACCTGGACTGGCACCCTGTGCTTTTGCTGCTTCTCAACAAGGATCAGGACAGGCTAACCGCGGCAGGAGAAGCCGCGGTTTTGGGCGAGGGAGGGGCGGCCAAGGCCGTGGCTGTGTTCCGTCGCCGGCACTGAAGGTCCCCCTTCTCAATCAGGGCGTTCAGCATATGTTTGCCAATGGTTTCATCATCCCGGTCACCTTGCTAAATTTTGCTACAAGCTCTCCCATGTTGCTCGCGATTATGTTGCTCACTCCGCGGACACAGCTCAACCACATTATCAGCAGTTGAATGCCACCCTGATTGGTATATGGATTCTGGTGCTACTAATCATATGACTGGCTCGGTTTCCAGTCTGGATAGCGTCACTCTTTATAACGGTAATTGTCGCGTTTATTTTTGCAATGGTTCTGCTTTGAATATTTCCCATGTTGGTAATTCCCGAATTTCTGATTCCCTTACTTTATCTGATGTCTTGGTTGTTCCAAATATCACCAAGAATTTATTATCTATTACCAAGTTAACAAGGGATCTAAATGCTGTTGTTTGTTTTGATGATACTTCTTTTACTATTCAGAACAAGGTTACAAAGGAGCTCATGGGCTAAGGACACAGCGAGGGAGGTCTTTACGTTTTAGATTATGCTGGTGCTGCTTTAGTGTTTTTGTTAATTCAAATAAAGCCAAAGCCTCATTTGAGCTATGACATAGTCGGTTAGGACATGTTCCCTTTTCTGTAATTTTCTCTTTAAATAAAACTGATAGTTTTTCAGTTACTAGTTTGCTGCCAAAGCCTTATTTTTGTACTTCTTGTGAGTTGGCTAAAGGCAAGCACCTTTCTTTTAATGATAATTTAAAACGCGCACCACACGTACTTAATTTAGTTCACTGTGACCTATGAGGACCCTCACATGTTGTCTCTCACGCTAGGTACCTTTATTATGTCATTTTTATTATTGATGATCACTCTCGGTTTACTTGGTTATTTCCTGTATGACGTAAGTCTGATTTTGTGGAGGTTTATATGTAATTTTAGGCCTTTGTTGAGAATCCATTTTCCACCACCATTAATTTTTTCCAAAGTGACGGGGGTACCGAGTTTGTGAATCATCACATGCGATCTTATTTTGTGTCTAAGGGCATTCATCATCAGCTCTCATGTTCTTATACTCTAGAGCAAAATGGTCGTGCAGAAAGGAAACATCTTCATATTACTGAGACTGGTTTGTCATTACTATTTCATTATGGTCTTCATCATTCATTCTGGTATGATGCTTTTTCAACAGCAGTCTACATCATTGATAGACTGCTCACTCCGATGTTATCTGGTCAGTCTCCTTACTCCATTATTTTTGGTTCTCTGCCTGACTACTCCAACTTTCATGCGTTTGGTTGCCGTGTTTTTCCATTCTTGAGGCCTTATTCTGTGCACAAGTTGGCGCCCTGGAGTATGTCATGCATTTTTTGGGGATAAAGTTCTCTGTACAAGGATTATCGATGTCTTGATCCTCTTATCAAGAGAGAGTACATCATTCGCCATGCTCGGTTTGATGAAACTTATTTTTCGAGTTCTGGTACTAGTTCTGTTAAAAATGCTTCATCATTGGATGTTTCAGCTTTTTTGGATCCCTCTTTGGTTCCTTCAGAGGTGTTTGATCCATCTTCCTCCTCGGATTCACCCATTTTTTTGGACAACACCTTTTAACAGAATTCTGCGAAAACTCCTGCAGTGTCGCCGGAACTGTAGACGTCAGCTCCGCCTATCCGGGCTTCATGTTGCTCATGTGCCAATCTCGCTCACCACGCCGGCGACGTCTACAGCTACCCCAGTCAGCAGTCTCCAATTCAGTCGCCAACCTTGACACACGACTCCCAACTTCACGCGCCGCCACCGACCTCTACGCGTGCCGCACACACGCCACCCATAGCCTCTTCCCTAGTGCCGTTTGCATCTTCCACGAGTATGCCGTCGCCTGATTGTTCGTCGGCCTTGGCGCACGCCGGATCCTAGACCATTTCGGGACCCGTGTCACTGACCTCGAGTTCCGTGCCTTCTCAGATTTTGGTTCCCTCTTTCCGGCATCCGATGGCTACTCATTTTCATACTGGTTCTCTACGGTACAAGAATTTTTCTAATTATGATATTTCTGGTTTACTGAGTGTCTTGTTTGCGAAGACCGAACCCCGTAGTCATCGTTCTGCGGTCAAGGATCCAGACTGGGTTGCTGCTATGGATACTGAGATGAATGCTCTTCGCGCTCAGCATACATGGGAGTCGGTTCCACGTCCTCCTAATGTTAATGTTTTTGGTTCAAAATGGGTGTATCGTTTAAAGTACAAGTGTGACGGCTCACTTGATCGCCATAAGCCCATGTTAGTTGCTCAAGGTTTTTCACAGTTACCTGGATTTGACTATGATCATACTTTTAGTCCAGTTGTGAAGGTATCTACTATTTGTACTATTTTATCTATTGCCGACACTCGCAATTGGCCTTTGAGATAGCTTGATGTAAAAAATGCCTTTTTAAATGGCATTCTTGATTCACCGGTTTACATGGAGCAGCCTGCTGGTTATAAAGACCCCGTGCATCCCGATCATGTTTGTCGTCTACGCAAGGCCATTTATGGTTTGAAACAGGTGTCCCGTGCCTGGTTTCAATGTTTCAGTACCTTTTTTATTGGCATGGGTTTTGTGTGCAGTTTTGCAGATACCTCCTTATTTGTTTTCTCTCAGGGTGCATCTTTGCTCTAATACCATGATAGAATGTAAAACCCACAAATAATTGTGGTTGTGTGTATTCATATATATAGAGAGTAGAAAATGTATACAAGGTAGAATCAGGTATGGAAAAAGATATATACAAAGTCTAATCAAAAAGAGATTTCCTTTCTTAACCTGATTCTAATTCATCTATTCTATTAAATGTCTCCGGTGACTTAGACTAGATCAGAGAAAAAAAACCAGAGTAGAAAAAACTAAGGAGGATGCTAACACTGCTTTGATACCATGTAGAAATGAATTTCTCTTGATTATGATTTAGATTATTGAGAGAATAAATAGAGTACAAATGAGGCATAAATGTAAAGATATAAACCCTAATATGGTCTCTAGAATATTTTATTCAAACATGAACAATATTGATCGTGTTTTGGATCAGGAACAAGTGGTGTTACAGCTGTAGTAGTTCCTTGTTTAGCTTAGTGATATTGATGCTGATACGTTTTTCTTTGCCAAATGGTCATGATTTTTGTGGAAGCGAGTTAATATCCATGAGAGCGATGCTACAGTTTTTATTGGATCTCTGATCTGTAATAGTACAGACGATCAGTCTGGTTGACATGTAATTTGAATATCCTTGCAATAT
>JAULKM010003115.1:0-15280 GCA_032355605.1 Rubia tinctorum | reverse complement strand
AAAGAGAGGAATAGCCGAATTATTGTACACATTATTCATCAATTATATTCAGACTTTTGAGACATTCTCATTATCTTAATTGTTGCTTAAACCTGCGGGCTATTTAAGTTTCAATATCCCTTTTATAGGCGTACCTTGCTGGCTAGACGTTTATAGAGAAACCTTGTAAGTGTACCATGCGGGCTAGACGCTGCGATTCGTGCATTTATTTGAGTTGGGGAGATCCTCAAATAAATAAATATATGATTTTCCGCAATTCAGAGTCTTCGCAAGGAGATTCATATCATTATGTGTGATGGAACAACTAGAGAAGGAAGAAAATGGCCCAGAGGAAGAGGGCTTCGAAAACTTTCAACGCTATAAGATTTATTTCTCTATTCAAACTTATTAGATTCACATGCATTAGAACTAAATGATAGCATGAGGTTATGGCTAAATAATGTCGGTGAATTGTTTGAATTTCAAAGTCGTTTCGATATCCTAACCATTGCGGATACAACACACTTCGACAAAGTATGTCAATTTTGTGGAAATATTGTGAAGCTTAATGGAGGGGCCTTCTCTACTATAGCCAATGGTATACGGGTTGACGTTGATCCATGGAGGATCAACAATTTATTGGTTTATAGGTTTGTCTATTCTAGAGCCTCAAGGACTATTATTTGAAGGTGGTAGATGGTTTCCTAAATATTTATCATCTTTTGAGTGCAGGTTGAGCCTCTATTTTTGAATCTTATTAAGCTCGGTCAGTGGGATCCTATCGTCATGTCTCTCAAAGATAAAATTTATAACACATAATGCATTTAACTATAAGAGAGTAAATAGTGGAGAATATGGATCATTCCATATTGAAAAGGTACTCGATCAAGTATTGCATATAGTTCAAATCACACACATTAACGTCACTAAATGTATATAGTAAAAATGTAGGTTGATTTTGGGAAAACACTACGACTATAAATTAACCAAATTACGATTAAGAGACCACACTAGCATGAAAATAACACAAAGGGTGTAAATATGAATGTAACGAGTGTCGAATGCAATTGATTTGCACTTTTAGCCTATTAGTTGATCATTGACCTATTATTTTACTCTATTACACTGACTACATATTGTATAGGATCATCTCATGTTTTGTGTAGAGATATATCTCCTTTTCCCTTGATTATAACTAAGTTTAGAAAATCGGTGTCACACAATATTCCTTACTCCCGGGTCACTCTAGACAATCGACACCATATAATAGCTTGGAAGTAGCAATAAACATGGGGAACTAATACGGTTATTCAATGTCCTACACGCTATAAACACAAAAATAGCACAATAATATTCTTAAGAACACTACGAGGATCGGCAAACAAATAAATGCTCATATTTGGTTAGAATTGACAAAAGGGGAAACGATCTGATTTCACCCTTAGAATCTAGCAAGTAATAAATCCACAAATATAATCTAGTTGTACATCCTAGTCTAATCATGCATCATTCACACAATAAAGCACAAGTACAATTGATAATCAATGGCAAAAAGTAGAATAGATCAAATCTCACAATTCTTGCTAAAATTTCTTTTTGATTGCCCCCTAGATGAAATCTAGCATAATCTAATGAAAACCCATAATTAAAATCCACTCACACTTAAAGCTTACACGTATCAATGTTTAAGGTGTATTCTTAGAAATTTACCCTAAGCATAATTTGAATTCTCTAATTGAGAACTGCTCAAAGCTAAAGACATAAAGGGCTACCATCCCCTGTATTTAAACCTAAGAAGAGTTTTTGCCCAAAATTCCCATTAACAAACTATTAAAATCCAAAAGACCAAAATATCAAACGAAATAGATCCATCATATTTTAATCAAGCTACTTCGTTCCCAAGCTAGATTTGAATCCCCTGAAGGCTATCAATGTGAAACTAGACAACATGAATTCTCCTTGTATCATCTTCAACCTTATGGCTCCAATTCCAAAAAAATGAGCGATCACAAAATTTTCTTTTTCTTACATTTCTCTCATTTGCGTGGGAGCCTTTTTGGGTTTTCATCCTAGCCGCACACCATTTTTCTTTAGAATCACATCTCACCGTATATTTAGCCTCTCGTTTTTGCATAGGTCGTCCTTTCAGGTTTTCAACCTTTACGAGGCCCCAATGTTGCATAAACAACCCTCTTGGGTTTTCAACTTAGCGGGATTAATTTTTTCATTTTTCAAATAAATCAGAGTAGAGTATACGTACACTACAATGCAATGATATGCATTTTCCTCCCCACGCTTGAAATACACGTGTCCTCAATGTGAATAAAATGACATGATATAAAAAGAAAGGAGAAAGAAAAAATCACAAATAGGACCTTGAAGGTCCATTTCGATAGTGGCAATGCACATTTCTCCATGCATTTTCCTCTTACCAAAGTTCTCAAACTCCAACCAATATGCATATTCAATGAATCTGATACAAGTCAACAGCTAAGTGAATCTTGATCAACAACCACACAAAGCTCCAACTTGTAGTAATACTCGGTGGTGATTTATTTTGCAGTTTTTTTGTGGTGGTGTTTAGGGGTAAGAGTGTGAGGGAAAAGGTGATGGATTCTTTTTTTTTTGAAATAAAAACATAGTGATATAATTCAATGCTCGGGTTGCCTCCCGAGAATCTCCGTATATTTAAGGTTGTCGCCACGACCTTAATGTTTTTCATATGGTAAAGGTTTAAACCCTTTCACCATGGATTTTACAAATCATGGTGGTATGGGCTAGAAATCCCCTAAGAAGAGAATTTTGTGGTAGTGGACTTGGTTTCAAAGGAGATGGGTGGTTTGGAAGTTTGGAACGATCATTTGGCTTCCTTTATGTCTCCTTCAAAATTTCCAAAAATGGTGGAGGTGGGGTGATGATGGAATTGATAACGATTCATGAATAATCACATGCTCCTCAACTTCTTTGACTCCAACAACCAACTCCACATCCCCTTGGAACTCATCTTCATTCCTCAAGGTAACATTGTTCACCATATCTTTTATAACGAGTGAATATTGGGATGGTACATTTTTAGAATATCGAGCTTCCATTGGGCCCACCACTTTCATTATATCGTTCCCATGCCCCTCAATATTCTTGATGCTTCATTTCATATCTTCTCAAAATTGCTCCATGTTATTGGCCATATCTTCTCGAAATTTCTCTGTGTTATTGGTCATAAGATACAAGTTTACATAAGCTCATCTTTTGACATGTTGCTTCTTGTGGTGGAGGTCAATCATATTGCTCATAGTGTTGGTCTTCCAGTGCATTTCCATACCACGATGGATTACGATTCCACTCCGGATTGTAAGAATCACAATTTGAATCATACCACACTTGAACTCCTTGACTTTGAAAATAAACAATTCTTACATCTTCATAGCATTCCTTATAGTACCTTTGGTTTGACCAATAGTTCTTTTATCTTCGTAGTGCTCCTCTCTTAACCAATAGCAAAAATTGGTGGGATGATTTGAATCACAAATCCCACACAAGCTTGCTTGTTAAGTCTCTTTTTCTCATCATGAGCTCCCTAAAGGTGAGTGATGTGGTTGTTCCTTCCGAATAATGGTGGCAATCCCAGCTTGCGACGAGTCAGTGTGGTGGTGTTTGAATTCCGCAACAAAAGTCCTGGATTGGATCTATGGTAAAGGCTACGATGTCTAAGTTAGCATTTTCTATTGTTAAATATATTAAATGTGATTTCTAGTTGTTACTTATCTTGATATCTTAAAGGATCGTCTATATATAGGCATGTCAGGCCTACATTATATGGGTGTCGTCTGATGCAAAGATTGTGTTGGTTGTAACCACCATGGTGGTTACACGACTATTCTCTGAGCATAAAGCGCTTTTCAGGTTAATAAGCACATGTATCCGGCCAAAGGGGTAGCTACATGTGTAATATTCATGATAGTGGTCGAATGTTTCTCCAGCTATGTAGTGTTGGCTATGTGGCGCAACCTTGTCACCATGTGTTTTCTCTTCGTACTGTGAACACTTTGCTAGTTTCGCTAATCTAGCTTTTGTGTAGATTGGGTATGATATTTGGGCCATATATATACCATAAACCCCTCCACCCACGAAGTGTTGAGGAGTGGAAATGAAAGTGTCTTGTGGTGAATGCTAGGCTATGGTTGAATCAGCTGAAGTTGTCTTGTATGGTAGGCAATATCCCTTTTTAAAGGTACTTCATTGAATTGAGCAGTTCCTGAGGACGAATCTGATTGTTTTTCTGTGTGT
Source organism: Rubia tinctorum (assembly GCA_032355605.1). NCBI lineage: Eukaryota > Viridiplantae > Streptophyta > Magnoliopsida > Gentianales > Rubiaceae > Rubia > Rubia tinctorum. The sequence continues at coordinate 11,014 of JAULKM010003115.1, read as the reverse complement.
TTTGGACATAGATTTTGCCAATGCAATCCCTGAGAAAGAAAGAAGTGGTAAAATGAAAAGGGAATCGAAAGGCAAGTAGTGAGCCTTTTCAAAATGACTCTATTTTCTGTTATAATGAGCCTTGTGTCTTACTAGACTATCTTTGTTTTCAATTTTCAGATTGGCAAAATGAGGTGATAGTATTATTCCTGATTACTCTAGAATCTTCTATACCTAGAAACTTCTATAAAATGTGTGTTTATAGGTATAGTCCCTGTACTACTTGTATGAATATTGTACTCAATAGCATATGAAAATCATTAGGAATTTATTGTTTACATGGTATCAGACTACCGGATTATCCTTTTATTATCTCTCTCATTTCCCAATCTTCTTAAATATTTTCCTTCCCAAACCTTCCCCTTTCTCTTCCAAAGTAGTTGTCTCTCTTCCAAAAAGATACCCACCTACTTTATATTCTTCTTTCTTTTTCAACAAAAACAAAACACATCTCTCTTCATTCTTCTTTAATAAAAAAAAACAAAGAACACCGTATTGTTCTTTCCTTATTCAACGAAAACAAAATGCGTCCCATCTTCATTATCTTTTAATAAAAAAACAAAGAACTCCGTATCCTTTCTATTTTCCTTCTTCATCGAAAACAAAACCAAGCCTCTCTTTATTTTCTCTTCAAAAACAAAACAGAGCACACCACAGTCTTCCTATTTTCTGGGACACCTTTCAGTCGAATCCTAACCATGGCTGACACTCTCTCCTTCACAACCCTTGTTCACCTTTTATTCATCAAACGTTCATCTTCTACTTTTTTTTGCTTGGAAGGCACAAATTCATACCGTTTTTAAAGCCGGAGGTTTATTTGGCTACCTTGATGGCTCTATTTCTTGTCCGAGACCATCTTCCCCCTCTTCTGATGGTTCTTATTCGGACTCCTCAAACTCTGCTATTTTTGCTTGGGTTACTACAGACAAACGACTTATGGGTCTCCTCCGCTCGACTCTCACTGGTGATGTTTTTTTGGAAGTCGTCGGTTGTACAACATCAAAAGATATGTGAGACTCTCCGTGTGCTACTTTTCAAAAGCCCTATCTCATTCAGGAACTCAAACTTCGGACCAAATTATTCTCTCAGTGGCGACCAAGGATTTGTTGTCGATTTGCACTTTCATTTCAAGTCGCTTCTTGACCTTCTCGCCGGTTGTGGTTCACCCATTAGCAACAAGGATCAAATTCTCTTATTTCTTCATGCTCTTTGAATTTACCAATTTTCAATTGGCCCAAAATCCCTTGCTGGCGTATATCAAGGTGGTGGCATGTTCACAGAGCTTTGAAGCTCTTTGTGGCACTATTTTTGGTTCTTCTACTGGTGCCAATATTCCAGTTGCGTTTTTGGCTTCGGATGCGCTTGGTTTTGTTCACGACATTTATTCCTCCCAGGCACGTGACTCTCATCCGCGGCCGGTGCGTCGAACCCCACGCGTGGTCGTCTGGGTAATCGACGTCAAGGTGCTGCTGGTTCTGGTCATTTTTATTCATCTCCATCTGGTTATGGTGTCGATAATCGTGGGTGTCGCTAGAATCCAAAGTGTCAATGGTGCAATAAGTTTTGACATACCGCTGCCAACTGTCAAAACTTACTAATGCTTCTCGCTCTTCGGATTATGCCCATTTAGCTGAATCTTTCCAATCTTCTCTCTTGAGGAGCCCAGCAACCTTGCTTCAAATTGGAACTTGACTCCGGTGCCACTAGTCATGTGACTGCTACCACCTCCGAACTTGCCGACATAACACCTAATTTTGGTAATCGTTCTGTTACTGTTGGAAATGGTCAGTCTATTCCTATTACTCATGTCGGCAATCGACGTTTAACCAATTCTCTTTATTTGTTTGATGTTTTGGTGGTCCCCGCTATCACTAAAAAAAATTAGGTTGCTGATATTTTCACCAAAGGGTTTTATCGTCCTCTTTTTTTTATCTTTTTCGCTCTAAGCTTTATGTGTCCTGTCTTCCCACGTTTCGCTTGAGGGTGGGTGATAGTATTATTCCTGATTAGTCTAGAATCTTCTATACCTAAAATCTTGTATACATTGTGTATTTACATGTATAGTCCATGTACTACTTATAAATCATTATTTTTGAGCTGATTGCGAAACATCTTCTAGGTGCTTCTCAGCAGCAGCATATTGCCTTTTCTTATCCTCGATAGCTAATGCAGCCAATGCTTTATCCTATGACCAGAAATAAACAGTAGAAACACATCCTGATATGAGCTTTGCTTCAAGGAGAATAAAGAGAGTCTGGTGATTTCCCTATGTTAGATTAATACAGATACTCACATAAGCTTACAGGAGGCAGGTCTTGATAACTTCTCAAAGTATCGACTATAGCCTTTGTTTTCTTCTCTAGTTCCTTTCTATGCTCAGCCATTTCAACCAACACTCCATGACTTATTTCTGGGCTGTATCCCACCCGATTCAGCATAGCCTGCGATTAAATATCGAACTATTTTAAAGAATGAGTACATGACAAAATAAAATACTATTGAGAATAAACTAAATGGTTCTATCAACGCTCAAAATTCATCTAAAGTAGCACCATCTTTTTTCATTATTAGAACTATAATAGACATTCTCAAAAGGCTAACTTCATTGCTATATGAAAGTAGAAAAAAAACAGGAGGGAGATGCATTAAACAAAGTTTTATTTTCACAGAATTATTTATCTGCACATATTGGCGTTCCTTCAAGTCCATAATAGCCAAGTTTGTCTTCCTGCTTTCCATTTCAGTTTCACAAGGAGCTATATTGTCTTCCAATTGTGAGAGTGTTCTACCCAACAAACAAATAGATGAAGAACAGAAACACGAAAAAAGGGGAGCAGAGTCAACAGCTCAAAGGAAGTCCTACTGAAACCTGAACAGTGGAATTGTGCCTAGATGTGATAATCTCTAATCGAGCTTAACAATATTTACCTTTTTAAATATGTCAGCCTTGAGATGGCCTTGCGAGTGTAATCAAGCAGTATTTCAGATTCCTGTTGCACTTTCGACCGCTTCTCTTCTTCAGCAGTTTTTCCCAAAGAAAGGTCCGCCATGGCTACAAGGAAACTGAGATTTTTCCACCTGGGTAAGCCAAGATACAAACAGGTCTAATGAGAACTACTTAACTGGTACTCAGTTGTACATGATAAAGAGTCACCTGCTCAGTTCAGTATCTCTAATATTCAACAAATTGGCCACCCTAGCCAGAACATGCGCTGAGGAGACCAAATTTGAAGGCAAACTCTCCTGCGCCAACCCCACATGCTCCAAAACCTCTCGTATTCTCGCAGCTACATGATAAATTCTTATTCTAATGAATCACCGCGGCCCTAAGAGAGTCCCTTTTTATCCTTTTCCAGAAAGAAAAGAAGACCAAACAGAAGGCTGGAAAACGGATGAACTTACAGCCATTCACCAAGACTAAATATTCTAACCACCTACAAAATGCCAGTGGCCAAAAAATCAAAAATTGGCCGCCAAAAGTGAGGTATCTTCAAAATATCAACAGTTCATAGTTCTTGGGTCTACGCATCAAACATATCAATCACAATCATATTGTTTCGTTTTTGACATGTAGGAAACGAGAGAGAGGCACCTTCAGCGCGATATTCGGTGGATTTGTGGCGAAAATCATTGGCCTGGGAGATGGCGGCGAGATTGTGCAAATAAGCGATGCTTGCAGGGACGTCTTTACCAACTGCACTGAACTGGGATTCAAGCCATCGCTTCACTCCACCAATTCGATTAGCATAGCATCCAAACGCATAGTAACATGCAGTAACCGCCCGAAAATCGCCAGAAATCACCAGACATTGCTGCGATTTGCTGCATTTCGCCGGATATTCACTAAGTTCTTTCAATTTCTTTGTTTTTTTCATTGTTTGATTTCGGTTCAACTGTGTATTTTTTGCCCGAACTGCTTTTTTGTTCATTTTTGTTGAAGGTTATGGCCCGCACGAAGCGTGGTGAGGTTTCTTCATTGAAATCGGGGCTGGAACATGTTTCAGGTTCAATTTCGTCTGTATTTATTATTTGTGTGTAATTTTGTCGTTGTTGAATTGCAGTTTGAATGTTCTGATGAGGTCTGTTTGTAATTATTCGAGGTTCGACTTATGTAATTTTTGAGGTTCGTGTTTTGCATGTCAAGGTGTGCATTTTGTTGATTTTATTGATGAGGTTTTCCCTTTAGTGTTTGACATTCATGTTTTGATATTGATTATCATGATTTAGTATTAGATATGTTGAGTTTTATACCAAAATTATTGAGTTTTGTTATCTGTGGTTTATTGTAATTAATTGAGGATTGATTTATGTCATTTTATTGTTGAGGTTCATGTCCAACATGTTGAGGTATTAATTTTATCATTGAGGTGTGAATTTAGTTTTGAGGTTCTTGAGTAGGATGTTTAGGTATGCTAATTGGTAACCTTTGATGAGATTTTTCTTTTACTGTTTGACATTTATGTGTAGTTGCTGATGTTCATGCTACATTTATTGATGTTTTGTCATCAGATGTTGATTTGTGTGAATTTAGTTTTGAGGTTCATGCCTAATATGTTGAGTTGTGTTTTTTAGTAAGTTTTTTATGAGGTTTGCTCTTTACAGTTAGACATTTATGTGTAACTGCTGAGTTTCATGCTAAATTTATTTATGTTTTGTCATCCAATGTTGTTCTTTTTTTAACAGCACCTTCTGAGTCAATTATTGTTAGACCTCAGCATTCTACACGTACACGTACACAAATTGACACAATGCAAAGTCGTATAGGTAAACTGAATTTACCTCAGACTAGTTCGTCAAATCATGTACATGTTGAGGAGTATGTTCCAATTGTACGTCAGCAACCAAAGAGAAAGGTAGTTGGTGGTAGAAGAAGAATTAGTTCTAAAGAAATTGTGAATTCGATGACAATAATTATGAAGTCTCGGAACATGTAGAGAATTTCTAAAGATGAAGGGCATCAAGTTTGGATGCTGGTTGTAAGTGTTTGATTTTGCATTTTTGTTGGTTTTTGTTTTGTTGATGTTATTTTTTGCACTTTGTTGATGGATTTTTTTAATATTTTATACAAGTTCAGATGTTGGTGTTGAGGTTCATAAGATTCATGATGATGTTTTTGACAATGAAAATAAAGTTCTCCTTACTGCTCGTGACAAGGATGGCGACAAGAATGGTAAGAATTTCGTATTTCATGTTACAGTTTCTCTTCTTTTATGTTATCTGTATCTGTTTGTTGATTTTTGTGTTTTTGTGTTTTTGTATAGGTTCAATTGTTTATGAAATTGTTGTGATTAGTACAGAGGTTAAAATGGATGGTTGTGGAACTTGTGATGCTAGTTCTTCTGGTCATGTGGCTCAAGATGTGTTAATGTGGCAATTTTCGATGATTTTATTGCTGTTGAGAAAGATGTTGTTCCTGAAAATGTTGCAGAGGGTTGTAAGTCATTTATGTTTTTGACTTTTCATCTTTGTTTGTCGAAGCTTTTTTCTTATATTTTATTATTATTTTTCAGGCTCCACCATGGTTGGTTTTGAAAACGTTGATGCTCCAGTTGTTCAGATGTCAGTACTTGATTCTGATGAGATTCCATCTAATCTCGTTGAGGTTCCACCAGTCCTCGTTGATGTGCCACCAACTCTAGTTGAGATTCCAGTAGTTGAAGTTCCACCATGTCTTGTTGTGGTTCCACCGCCTCCAATTTCTGCTTCTGAGGTACCAACAGCTTCAGGTGAGGTATCACCTGTTGAAGGTCTTTTAACTGCTGATGGTGAGACTACTTGAACTGCACCAAATTATTTGTTTAATTTAGTGCTTTGTTGATGTTATTGTGTTTATTGCAATGGAGCAGGTTGTGGCTCCTCATAAAGTTTTCCATAAACATTGAGCAGTTAAAAAAGTTCCTCCTCTGTCCAACATGAGGAAGAAGATGGTAGCCCAAAGGGTTGTACATGAATGTGATGTTGTTTCCAGTAAGTTTTTTATGTGTCATGTGGCATTTTTTGATGAATTTGTTTTTCATGTTATTTACCTTTTTCTTCTTGTTGTGTTTCTTTAATACAAGTCATGAATGTGATACTTAATGTTGGTTCAAGAATGCAGTCGAGTACTGCAAATGTAGATTCAAATGACAATGAGGTTAATAAGGATTTGAATGAGATTCCTAAGAAATCTGATGATGTTGTGATGAAGAAATTGAAGAGCATGAGGAACAATATGGTAGCCCATAGGGTTCTAAATGAATGTGATGTTGTTTCTAGTAAGTTTTTTATGTGTCATGTGGTATTTTTTTATGATGTTGTTTTTTTAAATGTTATTTACATTTTTCTTCTTGTTGTTTTTTATATAGGTCCTGAACGCTATGCTGAGTTGAATGTTGATTCAGGAATGCAGTCTGATGTTGCAAATGTAGATTCCAATGAGATTGAGGTTAATAAGGATTTGAATGAGGTTCCTAAGAAGTCTGATGATGTTGTGAAGAAGAAATTGAAGAGCATGGGGAAGAAGATGGTAGCCCATAGGGGTTCTACATGAATGTGATGTTGTTTATAGTAAGTTTTTTATGTGTCATGTGGCATTTTTAATGTTATTTACCTTTTTCTTCTTGTTTTTTTTATATAGGTCCTGAACATGATGCTGAGTTTGAATGTTGGTTCATGAATGCAGCCTGATGCTGAAAATGTATATTCCAATGAGAATGAGGTTAATAAGGATTTGAATGAGTTTCCTAAGAAGTATGATGATGTTGTGATAAAGAAATTGAAGAGCATAAGAAGAAGATGGTAGATCATAGGGCTCTACATGAATATGATGGGGAAGAAGATGGTAAATCATAGGGCTCTACATGAATATGATGTTGTTCCTAGTAAGTTTTTTATTTGTCATGTGGCATTTTATTATGATGTTGTTTTTTATGTTATTTACCTTTTTCTTCTTGTTGTTTTTATATATAGGTCCTAAACGTGATGCTGAGTTGAATGTTGGTTCAGGAATGCAGTCTGATGCTGCAAATATAGATTCCAATGAGAATGAGGTTAATAAAAATTTGAATGAGGTTCCTAAGAAGTCTGATGATGTTGTGATGAAGAAATTGAAGAGCATGGGGAAAAATATGGTAGCTCATAGGGTTCTTCATGAATGTGGTTTTGTTTCTAGTAAGTTTTTTATGTGTCATGTGGCATTTTTTGTATGATGTTATTTATATGTTATTTACATTTTTCTTGTTTTTTTATATAGGTCCTGAACGTGATGCTGAGTTGAATGTTGGTTCAGGAATGCAGTCTGATGCTGCAAATGTAGATTCCAATGAGAATGAGGTTAATAAGGATTTGAATGAGGTTCCTAAGAAGTCTGATGATATTGTGATGAAGAAATTGAAGGGCATGGGAAGAAGATGTAGCCCATAGGGTTCTAAATGAATGTGATGTTGTTTCTTGTATGTTTTTTATGTGTCATGTGGCATTTTTTATGATGTTTTTTTTATGTTATCTACCTTTTTCTTCTTCTTTTTTTATATAGGTCCTGAACGTGATGCTGAGTTGAATGTTGGTTCAGAAATGCAGTCTGATGCTGCAAATGTAGATTCCAATGAGAATGAGGTTAATAAGTATTTGAATGAGGTTCCTAAGAAGTCTGATGATGTTGTGATGAAGAAATTGAAGAGTATGGGGAAGAAGATGGTAGCCCATAGGGGTTCTACATGAATGTGATGTTGTTTATAGTAAGTTTTTTATTTGTCATGTGGCATTTTTTATGTTGTTTTTTTATGTTATTTACTTTTTCTTCTTGTTGTTTTTTTATATAGGTCTTGAACGTGATGCTGAGTTGAATGTTGGTTCATGAATGCAGCCTGATGCTAAAAATGTAGATTCCAATGAGAATGAGGTTAATAAGGATTTGAATGAGTTTCCTAAGAAGTATGATGATGTTAATCCAAAGCTAGCAGAATACTTTTTTAATGCTACTGTGAAAGGTGATTTTTGATGTTTTGCTTTACTTATTTCCATTGTGTTGTTTTTATTTGTATTTTTGTAATCATGTTTCTTGATTTTGTTTTTTTCATGTTGATTTCTTTGTAGTTGCGATGAATTTTGCAAGCGATGTGCATTTAGAGGATATTCGGCTGCTAGAATTTAGAAATGAGGATGTAGAATAAGCTCCTGATAAGGAAGATGATATTCAGTTGTCTCAGCTTAAAAAGAAGACGGCCGGTCATGTATTGAATGTAAACAAGAAGAGTCCAAGGTAACGCCTTCTGGGACTGGCAAGGGTAAAGAGAAGGTTATTGTGAAGGGTATGCACTGTAAGGATGGAGATTTAAGGAATTTGAAGAAGGGTGTGGGAAAGAAAGTCAGTGGGAAGCGAAGAGCTAAGATTTCTCAAGTTGTAAAGAAGTCTGAAAAGAAAGCTAAAATTAGATTTGCTGATGCAGGCCCTGAAAATATGTAAGTTTTTGTGGTGAGGTTTTTTTTGGATGCTAATCTTCTATGCTGAATATGTTTTATCGATGGTTTTGATTTTTTAATATGTTTTAACAAGTTCCCGAACATGAATTTTTTAGATGGTGCATGGGTTATATTGTTGGTGTTTTTTGTTTTTTAAATGAGGTTTTGGTTATGTATACATAGTTTTATATTCATTTCATGTCTATGCTACTAACTTAGGTTTTACTTTTTCATACTTTTTCCCCAGCTCAAAATTTAAGACCACCTGCATGGTTTCGAAATTTATTGAGGTTTTGGATGAATTGAAACCATCTTAGATTCAAGTTGTTGAACAGATTTGATTTGGTGGTTTTTTGAGGTTTAGGATTAAGCATGTGCCTAAAGATTTGGTTAAGATTTTGATACAGAACTTTATTTCTACAACTCAAGTCTAAGAGGTTGGCAGTCACAAATATTCATTAGATAATAATGACATATTTGATATGTTTCAGCTTCCTATCTCTGATAAGGCTGTTGTTGAGGTGAGTCATAAGGGTTTAGGTAAGGCTTTTTCTACTAATGATAATTCCATTAGGTTTAGATTGACTTAAAAATACGCGATTAAGGATGAGATTATTACTGTGAAGGATTTATATATTGCTATTCCAAATCTGTTGAGGGAAAATGAAATGACTGAGTTTAAGCGTGTTTTCGTAATGTTTTCCTTGGCATGTTTTTAGCTCCTATTGCTCGTAGCACTGCAGATTTGTAGATAGTGAGTTCCTTAGAAGATGCTGATCAGATTTCTAGTTTTGATTGGTGTGGATTTGTGTGGAAGAGGTTTTGTGGGAGTATTTATAGGGTTCAACATTCATAGAAAGTCAATTTTGTGAATGCATGTTTGATCATCCCACTTCTTGTTTTCTTTTATCGTTATCCAGTTCCTGGATTTAGTAATGCGATTGACATTCCATTGCACCAACATTGGGATACTGAAAACGTGAAGAAGCACTGTCATTTATATCATCGCGGAGGTTATAATGGTTTTCTGAGAAGTAGTCTTTGGTTTCCACTGAGTAAGAATGAGTGTTGGTTGGTGGTGTATTGACCAAAAAGAATCCTTCATCTATTGCTGGAACATCATCTTCGAAGAGCAGCAAACGTCGTTTTATTGAGTTGGAGTTGCCTGTTGGTGTAGAGGATGATGAGGAAATAGAGTGAACTGCAAAAAGTGTAAGTTTTCTGATTTATTGTTTAACGCGGGTGTTTTTTTACCAGGTTTTGTGCCGATGTTTTTATTTTATATGATGAGGTTCAGTTTTGTATGATGAGGTTTTAAACTTATCATGATTTTTGAATGTGTTATTCTTTTCCTTAGTTTCTAATTTTATTGAGGCTCATTTTCAATCCTTGATGAGGTTTACTTTTTCATTCTGATATATATATATATATATATATATATATATATATATATATATATGATGATATTTGTGGATTGTTGATATGTTACTGGTCTTTTTATTTTGTTTTAAGATGATCTGATGTTTATGTTTTAATAATTCTTTTTCCTTCTATGTTTCGGTAGCCTTTGGAACTTGCGATGAAGAAATTCAAGAGGCTTGTTACAATTGCAAGTGAGCAATTCACTGAATCTTTTTATAAGATTAGTGAAAATGCATTGAAACAGGCAACCAAAAAAGTGAAGAAAACAGGCAGCCAAAACTGAATGAAGCAGGCAGTTCTAAGGGAAATGAAGAATATCCCACTGTTCCACTTCCTGAATTTGAAAAGCTTCCAGATGACTATTTCTTGTTGTCTACACTTACCCAGATTGATGTAATGATCAAGGATGTGTTTGAGAAAAAGGCAAAGGTTGTTATGGATGCTAGGGCTTCTGATGTTCCATCGTTTGATCTTTTTAGGTTCATTAATAATAATAGCCAAAATGATGATGGGATTCTGTAGTTGTAGCATCTTTTGGTTTAGGATATGTAATGTTTACTTGATGAATGGAAGATTTTAGGTTAGTTGTGTTGAATTTTATTTTGGTTGGTGAATTTCAAAGAATGATGACTTGAGGTATGTATTTAGTTCGTTTTTTACCAGATTGTGATTGGTAATTGCAGTTACTTTGTTGGATAATGAGATTCATTTTCTTGATGATGACATTGTAGGATTTTAATGCTCGTTTTTTTAAATGCTCAAGTTTAATTTTTAATGCACTTTTTCAGTTGTTGTAATCATTTTATATAACTAGTTATGTTTCTCATTTTCAATAAGCAATCTCTTCAACCATTTTTTAATAATATCTTTGGTATAAGACAAGTAGTTGACAATGAATGAGTTTTGTGTTTTTTTGTGACGATGTTCATTTTTTATGATGTTTTCATTAATAACATAATATAAATTGAAAATTTAATTAAAAAGGAACCCAATTCCCATGTTTTATGGAAGTTGTGAAAGTAGTGTAGGAGTGGAGTATGTGACAATGGAAATCATGGGATAATGCATATTTTGTAGTAGTGAAGGAGGTGTGTTAGTGATGCTAGAAAATAGG
>JAULKM010003104.1:0-15283 GCA_032355605.1 Rubia tinctorum | reverse complement strand
GCTGGGTTGGGCGGGTGGGGGAAGGGGAGGGTGGGCTTAGACGGTGACCGGGTGGGGGAATGGAAGGGGAGCGGGTGGCAGAGAGAAGGGGAGGGGAGAGTAGAGTTAGGGTTTTAGAATTTTTATTTAAAATTAAGTATTATTCTAAAAAATAATTTATAATTATATTTTAAAATATGATTTTAAAAAAATAAATATAATAATTTAAGTATATAGTTCAAATTAAACTCAAAATAAAAATAATCTTAAAAATATATTTATAATTAAACATAATATTATAAATATAAAATTCAAATATAATATAATATTCAGAAAATAATATTTAAAATAAATACAATAATTTTAAAGTAAATTCTGATGATATTCCCATTTAATTATCATTTATTTTGTAAATAATCGAAATAAATAATTCTTTGTATCGAAAATATTGAATGTTTTGTTAAGAATTTGTTCATTCATGTTATATTTACATTTCCTTATTCATAACCAAACATGTAATTTATTATTTGTGACATATAAGATGAAAATTGAATGAGTAGTTGAAAATTTAGTTTATGTTTTATTTAAATATATATTTTTTCTTGTGATGATATATTGACAACACATATATACGTATATAAATTTACTTCATAAGTAGTTTGAAATTATGCACAATTATTTTATTATCAGTGAATATTTTATTTCTATATGTTATTATATTTCTGCTAAACTTAAGTAGGTATTAAAATAACAATTTTGTTTCATTTATAAAGGTCGATATATACAAGAAAGGGGATCAGTGCATCAGCCAAACATGCAAGACATAGTGTGTATGTCCAGGAACAGCTGCAGGAAATTGTGCAAAATCACGAGGTACCTGTTGGGTCACTTTCTTCTAGGCCTAGTGATGATTTGATCAAATGTCAACCTGGGATGGTCCGGATCTCAACATTCTCACTAATGGTGGAGTGCATTCATGCATTGAGGAAGAAAACTAGTAATCATTGTTGCAATTTCAAGTTGGGGATCAAGCACTTGTCTCTAGCCCACATGCTGGCTGTGGTGTAGAGCCACCTCCAGATGTTGATGGTGGGCAGGGTACATGCAAGTTTCCTCCCGGTGGCTTAGCTGCGACAAGTTTGCAGGTGGAGGTTGAATTTCCAGCACCTCTTGGTGGAGGAGGTAGACATACATGTAGGAATAGAGCTGGTCAATTTGCCCGATTTTCAGGTGGACCCTGCAATGTTGGTGAGGCTGGAACTGATAGGGATTTTAGGAATAAGAGAAAGTATGTTGCAGATGAAGCATGGCTTATGCGCAGCCCGAGGGGTGGTGACCCATAAGATGACCATATCATACCTAGCTTCGGAGGCCATGTCACAATTGATGGTGGAATGGTATAGAGCGAGGTTTGCTGAAATGCCATAGTCGTGCAACTCTTTGCAAGCAACTAATCACTACACTCCTGGATTGCAACGATACTGTTCAGGCCAGGATACGTGCGATCGGGTTGTCGTACCTTCTCGCGATTATGTTCAAGTACCTTGACATGGCATTGATATATGCTTTTGTTGATAGGTGGCAACCAGACAGGGACTTATTCCACATGCCTTTTGGGGAGATGACAGTCTTATTTCACGATGTTGAGATTATTCTTGAAATTCCTATTGATGGTGGTTCTGTTGCTGGTACTATTTTGGTGGAGGCCATTCATGAAGCAAGTGCTGAACTGTTTGGGAAAGACATGAAGTTCTTTCCGCGGGAAGACTGGAACGAGAGTAATATTAATGGCTAAGCATTGATGTCCAAGTGTGTAGCGGCGGGTCAGAGCGATAACTTCCAATTCATGTGATACATGTTGACCTTTTTTTACTCAATTATCTTTGTTGACAAGATCGAAACTAAGGTTAGAGCCAACCTGCTCCATGTAGCTGATTTGCAATTTGTATTTACAATTAGGAATTGCCTCTAGATCCAAGGCTCGAGGGCTATGTGGATGTTGCACATTGCTGCAAGCATGGATCTACGAGTACATTCCTATGTTTCGTCTGAGATGGAGTACATCGCCACCTCATTCTGTGCGAGCCAGCCGGTGGCACTCTAGAGAGAAAATGGGGAATCATACTCAGCGTCTTGTAACCATCAGGCGTTAGGCTCACCATGTATGATTATCATGCTTTAAATTTATTGTGAGAATTATGATTTTGACCTTGCTAACTAATTGACTGTTTCAATTTTTGGTAACAACTATAGGTAGATTAGATGCCATATGAAAATGACGTGGCCAGGAACGAGAATGGGAGAACTCATTACCGGGGTGTGATTAGATGCATTGAAGTAACAGAGGCATACATGTCTGAGCGAGTGGTGCGCCAGTTTGGTGTTGTGCAAGGTATACCGTACAACATTATGATTGTGCCAGAACCTCTTGCCAGACCCGCTGATCCCTTAGGCTATTCAATGACCTACTCAAGGAGGATGCAGTTACGTTATGAGACGTGTTTTACGCATGACACCATGGTCAGCTAGCCAAGTTCCCTATTTCCACTTGTCCATCTGAATGTACCTTGGATTATGAGGATTGGTTAACGACTCAGTCTCAACCCTTGATCAGAAATCCTGAACATGATGGTACCAAATGTGGAGCAAATTCAACCAATCTTGATTTACTGGTAAGTCTTCTTTAAATGTTTTCTTTAATTTTATTAAATATATCTTTTAAAATATGATAATACATGTTTCCTACATATCATTTGTTGAATGATATGATGAGCGACTTGGATCCATTTTACTCTACAAACATTCACGAAATACAGCTTCCGTGTATGCAGCATCTATTGTCTACTTGGACCCATTGTCGTGAGGATTACTGTAGATGCTGCGGTTATGATCCCATTTCTTAGGAGATTGGTTCATTTATATTCTTCGTATTGCTTGCTTATTTTGGTTCATTTATGTACTCCGTACTGTTTGCTTATTTTGGTTGCTTTATTTACTCCAAACTGTTTATTGTGTTCAATGTCATAACCCTTGTTTGATGCAATGCCATTCATTACATTCATAACATATTAAAATATTGTTTCAAAATAAAATGCACCAAATACATTTTATAATAATAATAGTCTAAGGTAACTAATGGGATTTGTCTTAAAAACACATAATGTGCTTCAATTAATAAGGTTGCATGTATGCTCTGTTCCAAGACGCCATTCTCTAATGAAAAGGTAACTCCCACCTAACAACATCCGAATTTCTACAAACCATCCACTGGTAACCGTCCACTTCTTATATATAAGATGTGTAGCTCCCTCCTAATTCCCTCCTTGCTCACGTCCGCTTTCAATGGAAAAACTGTACAACAGTAGTCTGTAAACCCAGTCCCGGTGATGTAGTATAAAACTACAATTGTGTTGTAGTAGGTGGCTACATGAAACATATCCGTAGTTACCATAAACCAATGTTCACATCCACATGGACCTTTGGAGTGTTTTCTACGGGTCCTAGCCAATTCAACATCCTCATTCAACCCGTATATGGGAACGTAATCTGGCTAATGAGTCAATAGCTCATTAAATACCACCCAACGCATTCTGAATTAGTTATTCTCACCATTTACATGGAGTTGATGCATCTGAAGCCACGATTTCCATCACTCTTCACATTGTTCCAACCATCAATGTAACACCCGATAACGTGTGTGCATGTGTGTGCATGTGTGAAGAGTGTGTGAAGTGTGTGAAGTGTGTGTGAGATGTGAGCGTGAAGTGTGTGAAGATGGTGTGTGCGAATGAAGTGTGTGAAGATGGTGTGTGCGCATGAAGTGTGTGAAGTGTGTGTGTGTGTGAAGTGTGTGAAGTGTGTGAAGATGTTATATGTTATGTGTTTGAAAATGCATATATATAAGCTTGTGTTAAGTGTGTGTGTGTGTGTGTGTCTGTGTGTCTGTGTGTGAAGTTTGTGTGTGTGAAGGTGTATATGTGAAGTGTGTGTGTGTGTGTGTGAAGTGTGTGTGTGTGTGTGAAGATGGTGTGTTGGTATATATATGTGAAGTGTGTGAAGTGTTTGTGCACGTATGTGAAGAAGTGTGTGTAAGTGAAAATGGTGTGTGCATATGTGTGTGAACATAGTGTATATGCGTGTGAAATATGTGTGTGTGTGTGTGTGTGTGTGTGTGAAGAGTCAGTCTTTGTGTGTATGAAGTGTGTGATGATGGTGTGTGCTGTGTTTGAAAATGTGTGTAACTGTGTGTGTGGAGATGGTGTGTGAAGATGTGTGTGTGTGTGTATGAAGTGTGTGTGTGAGAGTGGAAATGGTGCGTGTGTGTGAAATGTGTGTGTGTGTTTTGTGCTCGTGAAATGTGTGTGGGAAGAGTGTGTGTGTGTGTGTGTGTGTCAATTGTGTGTATGTTTATGTTTGTGTGTGAAAATGGTGAGTGTTGTGTATGTTTGGTGTGTTTGTGTGAAAATGAGTAAGTGTGTGTCTGTGAAGTGTGTGTTTGGTGTGTGTGTGTGTCTGTGAAGTGTGTGTTGTTTTTGTGCATGAAGATATGTGTGAGCGTTGTTTTATGTGTGAATATGTGTGTGTGTGTGTATATATGATGTATGTGTGTGAAGATGGTGTCTGGTGTGTATGTGTGGTGTGTGTATGAAGATGGTGTGATGTGTGTGTATGTGTATGTGTGTGAAGTATTTGAAGATGGTGTGTGTGCGTGTGTGAAGTGTGTGTGTGTGTGTGTGTGTTGGTGAAGATGGTGTGTCGGACGTGTCTATGAAGTGCACGCGTGTGTTTATGTATGAAGATGTGTGTGTGTGTGTGTGTGTGTTTATGTTAAGATGTGTGTGTGCGTTGTTTTTGTGTGTGAGTGTGTGTGTGTGTGGAGATAGTGTGTGGTGTCTATGTGTGTGTGATGGTGGTGTGTATGTTGTATGTGTGAATTGTGTGTATGTGTGGTGTGTGTATGAAGATGATGTGCGTTGTGCGATGTGTGTGTGAATAGTATGTGTGAATAGTGTGTGTGTGTGTGTGTGTGTGTGTGAAGTGTTTGAAGATGGTGTGTGAAGTGTGTGTATGTTTGTAAGTGTGGGTGTGTGTGTGGGAAGTGTGTATGTTTGTGTGGAGTGTGTGAAGATGGTGTGTCAGACTTGTCTATCAAGGGCACGCATGTGTGTATGTATGGAGATGTGTGTGTGTGTGTGTGTGTGTGTGTTGGTGAAGATGGTGTGTCAGATGTGTCTATGAAGTGCACACGTGTGTGTATGAAGATGTGTCTGTGTCTGTGTGTCTGTGTTAAGGTGTGTGTGTGTGTGTGTGTGTGAAGATGTGTGTCTACGTGTTTGTGTCTGTGTTAAGATGTGTGTGTGAAAATGTGTGTGTATGAAAATGGTGTGCGTGTGATGTGTGTGTTTCTGTGTGTATGTGTGTGCTCGCATGTGATGTGTGCGTTGTTTATGTGTGTAAGTGTGTGAAGTGTGTGTGTATTTGAGATATCGATTCCTATATAACTACTTAATACCCAACTAGGCTTATGATTACAAAGTCATGACAAAGGGTTTTGTTCGATTGGAAAATCGTACAGGTGCTAAAGAGAACCTATCCTGAATTCGAGATATTGGTAATGTGAATATTTAGTCTAGTTCTAGTAAGTATTGAGGAGCACAAATAATCTCTTTTAGTCCGGTGAACTTTAAGGTGTATTAAGTTTCATATTATAGTTTTAATAAGAACAACTGAAACTTAATTTAACTTAGATTGATATAGGTCAAAGGCAGAAGGGAGATTGCCTGCAAGATCCACCCGTCGAGCATGGACAAAAGTCGGACTTAGTGATCCGACGGTGCGGGTGGAAGAGTTGTTGTTAGATGAATAAAAGTTACTCTATGGATAACAAGTTTACTTTCCCCAAGAGTTCACATTGACGGGAAGATTTGGCACCTTAATGTCGGCTCTTCGCCACATGGGGCTGTAGTATGCTCCAAGGATTGGGTTGTTCGCTCATTAAATCGGTATGTGAGCTGGGTTCAGAACGTTGTGAGACAGCTCGGTCCATATCCAGTGTGGGTGTTAGAGCATTGAGAGGACCTTTCCCTAGTACAAGAGGACAGGGAAGGACTTGCCTCTAGTGTACATGTTAGCGTGCCAAGTTTTGTCGTAAACCTATTTGGTTACTTCCAATTACGTAAATCAATAGTTCAAACCGCACTCAAAGGTAGGGCATTTCCCATTTTATAAGAACTTATGTACTGAAAACATTGGTTTCTCCAATTATAGCCCCTCTGGGGGTGTAAAATATATCTCTTCTCACCCTCCCCATAGTGTATGGGATTGGCGACGATGAGGGAAAGACCCAGTGCTTGGCTAGGAGTGTCGAGGACTGAACAGCTGGTGGGGGAAAGACGACGATGGTGGGAGTATGAGGTTGAGGGGAAGAAGGAGACGACGGGGATGAGGGAAGAAGGCGGCGACGGGGAGAGGGAGGAGGCGTCAACGGCGGTGGGGAGAGAGAGAGGAGGTGGTGGCGGCGGTGGTGGAAAGTTAGAGATCTTAGGGTTACGGGAAATAGCACAGCGGCGGCGAAGCTTGGCTGTGGTGGCGGCGGCGATGGTGAGCGGGAGGAGAAGGGCGGCGGCGGTAGTGGCGGTGGGAGGGAGCACGGCGGAGGTGGCGGAGCTTGGCGGCGGCGATGGTTTAGGGTTTAGGCAGCATTAGGTTTGTTACATTAGGTTTTTATAAAAGAAATTTAGGCTTGTTACAAGGGTATTTTTGTCATTTCACCTTATGGTTTTACCTGAATATTTTTGGTCAATACTGGAATAAGGGATTTTGGTTATATTGGCACAAAGTTTAGAAAAGTTAGGGTTATATTGGCACATACATTAAAAACTCAGGGTTATATTGGCACTTTCTGAGTTTGCAGGGTCATATTTGCACTTTTGGCCTAATTTCATGATTATAAATGTTTTTATCCCTTTAAAATAACCATGTATTTTTTAAAATTTGTAGGTCGGGGACATTGTTCGGAAATTTCACATTTTAACAAGTACGGGCCCAGACCATAAAAATGGTTTTTCCAGGTACCCGAGATACCCGGTAGATTTTAAATTTATTTAATTAATATTAATATTAGATTCTACAACAAAATTTTAACTTGTAACGTGTAGTCAAAATCTACTCCCTTCGTTTCATTGGATGTGACACATTTTCCTTTTTTGGTTATTTTTTGTGAATTTGACACACATTTCTTTTATGGCAAGATTCATTCAATTTCATCCACTCATTCTATTTTTTCCTTTCTAAATTCAATTTTATCCACTCATTTCATTTCCCTAAATCCAAGCAGTTAAAACTGTGGTGTCACATACAACGAAACAAAGGTAGTAATTGTTAATGTACATTCGTACTGAGTCTATCTTACGCATTGTATTTCCAGGGAAAAAAAATCATATAGTATATTGAATCATTATGCTGAATCTGCTTCTCCTGCTACTGCTAACAGTACTACTGCTAACAAAAAATTATCATAAATTAAACAATTAAGAACTAAAAAAAGTCCGCGGTAATGTGTTCCACATCTTCTTTTGACATCATTCAATTAGTTTGGCTCCTTTTCTTGAAACTCAAGATTGAAAAATAAGTCACCTAAAAAATATCAGTATGCATGCATTCATACTCTTTGTCCTTATTAGTTTCTTCTACATTTTCTCATTCAGTGGTATTTATTTATTAATCGATGTGTCTTGAAATTGGTTGGTGCATGTTTTGTGTTTTTAGTACATCTGAGAAACCTATTACATTTGGAATGGCGATTTGATTAAGCTCAGATCATGTGTGTTTAATGCAAGATTAGGATATTGGACTGTTGGTGCTCTTTGGCGGGTACCATGTTACCCAGCCCGAATAGTCCGGGTATCTGTATTTCGGGAACCCGGTTCTTTTGGGCCGAGCCACAATTTCAACTACCTGCACATGCAAATACCCGGATGTGTGGCTACTCGGATTTCCATGTATCAGTATTTGAACACCCCTAATACTAAGTGAAGGTCTGAATCAGTAGATGTTGAAGAATCAACGGATGAGTTGTGGTTAGAGGTGAAATGTCACTTGAACCAAGATATAGCTAGTTCTCCCTGAAATTCATTGAGACGCAGCAGTTGACTGGATATCTAGGGGCAAAGCACTGTTTAGGTGCGGGCCACGAGATCGAGGCAAACTCTGAATACTAGGTATGACCTCAAAATAACAGAGATCAAGGTCGACCAGTGAAACGATGGGGGATAACATTCATCATCGAGAGTGAAACAGCCTGGATCACTAGTTAAGACCCCTAAATGATCGCTTAGTGATGAAAGAGATAGGGTGTAGAGACAACCGAGGGGTTTTCCTAGAAGCAGCCACCTTGAAAGAGTGCGTGCATAATAGTTTACTGATTGAGCGCTCTTGCGCCGAAATGACCAGGGCTAAACGATATTTCAAAGTTGTGTGTGGCGTGTGTGTTCACGCGTGAAGATGGTGTGTGAAGTGTGTGTTTGTATGTTAATCATAAAAGAAATAAAATATTTACAATTATAGCAGGAAAGTAATTATCTTCTTTATCTGGTTTCTATTATGTTAATTTTTCTTTTATCAATGTAACTTTCATTAAGAATGATATAATCTTTTCTAAATTTTATATCATATATTTTGAAATAAACTTAACTGAATTAAAGTAAAATGAAATAGGTTAAACCAATATGAACCGAATTGAAATGAACCAAATTGAAATGAACAGGCTGAAATGAAATCAATTGTATAGAAACAAACTGGACTAGATCAAACAAAACTGAATCAAACAGAACCAAGATAGACTTGACCAAACAAATTGAACCAAACAGAACCAAATAAAATTGTAAGAGTCAGTTAAATAGAATTGAATTGAACCTAAAGGTACTTAAAATTGATAACTTAAAAAAATAAAAGCTACTCTACCATGATACCATTGACTATAATTAATGCAACATAACGATACCATTTATTTAAATATAAATAAAATTGTTATAATAGTAATGATATTGATTATAAGTTTGATTAAAATATTTTAAGATAAAATTATATTAATTTTTATTGAAGTGAATTGAAATATTTAGAAATGGTGGCGATAAATGTCATTTGTTCATAAATACATGTTACTCTTAACGTATTTACGCAAGTCTACGTTGGTTTATGTCAAAAACGAAAAGAAAAGGTCTACATGCACTACTGGAAAAAAAAATCTCTATAAAATGCGGTTATATTGTAATAGAGAAGGTATTTTTCAAAAGTGTCTTCTTTGCCCCTACCTTTAATCGAAAGTGATCAAAATTAGTTTAAAAACCACGTTTAATTAGGGTGCAAAATAGATTCCGAGCGAACTTGGAACCTATTTATGAGCTTCCAAAAAAAATAGCTGCTGCAAACTTGAGATTTTCGGCAGCAAAGCAACACAGATCTAGAGCAACAAACAACAGCACAGTTTAATCAAACAACACACCAATAAAAGAAACTTATATTAATCGAGAAACACACGAATTAATCAGATATACAACATAATACTGATCGATAAACAACGGTAACCTAATCGAGAAACAACAGCAAGCGGCGAAAGCGGAGGAGACCGACATGGCGGAGGGAAACTAGCGGCGGAGGCGACGCGGCGGAGGAAACTGGAACGGTGGAAGGAAGGCTAAGGGTGGTTGAGATGTGAATATAGTGGTGTAAGGTTGAGGGTGGTGGAGAAGATTAAGGGAGGTGGAGGCGTGAGAAACGGGGAAGGAGGAACACCGTCTGGAAAAACAAGCTGAAAGGGGAGAAAACCCTAACACATAAGATTCCCGCCCCACCACGGAGGCACCATCACGACCATCAAATACCCAGCCCCTCCCGATTCCCAGTCCCACAACCGCGGTTCCACCCTATCAGAAAATGCCATGTCCCTCGAAAATGCCCTTGCCCTTCCCGATTCCAAGCGCCACTAAGGCAACTCCATCCCTACTAGCAAAAAACCAATTAGTTGAAACCCAAAACTGCCCCACGATCGCCGTCCCCGCGCCACCATAGACCAACCCCACCCCGCTGAAGATCGATGCCATCTAACCCCACCCAGCCCACTAGCCACCGGAGACCTCGCCTTTCAGCGGTGGCAGATCGGAGCTTCCCTGGCCCGCCAGCCACCAGAGACAGTTAAGCAGACTGGGGATGCATGGCTGAAGGGAGCAGCGGATGGACTGAGCTCGTCGGTGGACTTGAAGCGGACGATTGCTATTGTGGACGGTGGTAGGAGGATTTCGGCAGGCTGACTGCTGCGACTAGAGCTGGTGCATTGGAGCTGCTGGGCGGTGTCAGGGGAAGATCAGCGAGCGGAGGTGAGAGTGACCTGGAGCTTCCAACGATTGGTGCGGGCACAATGAGGTTGAATTTTTAGAGGATGGAGTGGACATGATGAGATTTAGGATAAGGTTGGAGACTGTGTGACAGTATGTTTTCTTATTAGGGGAAGAAAAGGGTTTTGGGAGGGTAAAGTTGTCTTTACTTTTTTTTCTCCTTTTCAATTTTTTAAAACCAGAGGTATAACGTTCAATGTATTTATTTTCAGTCAAATTTAGGTTATCTGGATTAAATTAGCACTTTCATCCAAAATTTAGGGTTAGATTTGCATTTTCAGATTTTACAGGGTTAAATTGGTACTTTCGACTAAAACGTAGGGTTATTTTAGCACTTAAATCTATAATTATTTATATATTGTGATACATTTTAAAATTTGAGTGGGTCTCATAACAGGTGACCTATTTTTTAATTTATACATTGCATTTGTTAAATTATATACTAAATTTGAAAATTTCAAAAAAAATTATATTATATATTTTTTATATTTTCACATTCAAATACATATTATTGCTTGTTTTAACTTTTAAAATACAATATTTAAATTTTATAAAATTTTATAATATTTAAGGTAAAAGCCAATGTGGACTGCCCATAAGGTTACGAAAATGCCGCATTTCCTAAGACTTTCTCTTAAAAGTTTCCAAAATTATAAGAGACTCGTTCCAATAAATATAAATAAAAATATCAAATCAATTATAAAATAATCCGTCTAATGGTTATTCGGTATAAAACAAGATTTTATGTTTATTATTACTATTATTATTTTATTTTATTTTGAAATCAATAATTCAAATATGATGGTAAAAATGCCCAGAGACGATTAAAATTAGTGAAATTGACATCCAATTTTAACTATCATAACATCAAGAGCTATGTCATTGGCTATTTTATTTATTAATAACAAACATAAGGATCAAGGGCGAATGTAGAGAGGCGAGGTCTAGAGAGGGATTCAACCACTGCCGAGATGAAATTTACGAGAAATATGAAAGTAAATTTTTTTAAAAATATTTATCAACCCCCTCTAATATAAAGAAAATATTTTAAAATATTTTTTCTTTACGTATTTGTCCCGCCATACAGGTTTTCTGCATCCACCCCTGATAAGAGACACCATATAAAAGAGAGTGCTCCATTTATTTAATTAATATTGTGCCTCGTTTTCAATTTTTAAAATATATATTAAAAGTGTTTATTCTAAACAAGACAAGAGTTTAGCTATTCTTTTTTTTAAAATTAAATCGTCTCTCGGATGGGGGTTTATAGGGTTGCCCTCCCTTTTCTATTAAGCTCAATTTGCACAATGTGTGATTACAACATATGGTGTAAGATAAACCCGTTACACTGAGACACTATATAATTTTACAATTTTAGTCTACACTCTCAGTGGCTGAAAGAGAGTTACACATAAGACCTAATCAATATTACAATACTAAATGGAAAACTTATGTGGCAATGAGAATAGGGCCCCAAGAATAAGTGATTGACACTATGTTGCCATACTGTATCTACAATAATATCGACCCGAGACTACCGTCAGAATCAAAACAGTGAAGTATCAAATAATACGCACGCTAAGTGTTTTGTCCACATTTCCGATCAAACATATAAGGAAATGAAAATGAAGTAATTAGAGCTCCCCAACTAAACATATGGTTCATCTCCATTTAACCCGTAAAAACAATTTTCCTAAACTAGGAGATTGAAACTAGTCGTTTGAATTGTCAACAATCCGTCGGTGTATAAAAACCACTTGTAATATGTAGAATTCACTCTAACTTGGCTCCAAAAGGCTATAAAACCAAATAAATTGACTTAACAATACAATTGATTTAACCACCCTAATGGACCGAAGCATACATATCTGATTTAAATCCTCAGAAAAACAGTATCACCAATTTTTTTTTGTTAAAACGACTTTGACTTGTATTTCTCCTTTTGTCTCTTTGGATATCAAATCTGAAACCAATCAAATTCTACCGACTCAACCTGTCGGCAAAACAAGCATTAACAGAGAGAATTCTTATTTAATACCAAAATTTAAAAAAAACCATATAATTTCTGGCCCATTATTAATTTAAAATATAAATAAATAAAAGCATAAATTAATTAATAGCCTCCCACCTGAAAAGAGAAAATCAAAAGTAGAAAAATAAAATAAAAATGGAGAAGAACCCCCCATACCCTTATATCTCCGGAAGTATACTCGCTCTATTTGACCCAAGTTGAGTCGTTCTGATTGAATCGACCCGCTGTAGACTCGTCCCTGAGGTGAGTTGACTCAATCCTGAGTCGAGACCGAGTTAGGTGTCACTGGATTTGAGTTGGCCGACTTAGATTCGAGTAGATTTGGAAACCCTAAGGACTAGACATTTTTCCACATGATGTTGAGAGAACAACGGGGATATGGTGAACTTGGATCTGGAAAGGCTAATGGCCGATTCGGTAGTGTGAGCTGAGAGTGGTCAGGAGCAGCGTCGCTGGTGGACATGAGCAGCGCCAGTGCCGCTTGAACGCAGCTCAAACATCGGACTCAACAACGCCTGAGAACCCTCCACCGCGTGGAGCACCTCCTGAGAACCAACGCATGAGCACCGCCACCAGGAGCACCGCCATCAGATCTGGAGTCGGATTTGTCTGAACATTGTTGGAAACAAGGGGTAAGGGTGTTAGGGGCAGGACTGGGAGGGGGGAGCCACCGGAGAAGAGTTTCTGGGAACAGCGACCCCCCACGGTCTGACTAGGTTCGGATTTAGAAGAGAAAAGGGGAGATTAATACGAGGAGAGAGAAGCGAATTGTACTTTTAGCTATTCTTATTATTCTATTTTACTTTACATTCTTTTTCTTCAATTTCAATAATAATTCGAGGTCAATTATTGTTGAAACCCATACACCGAACGCCACAAATTGAGCACAGATAAATGAAAGTTTTGATCAATAATTCTGATTTTGTTATTCAGTAGAACTGTAGAACGCATCTCGATGTGAAGAAAAAGCCAGAAATTGGGTTGTTTGAATAATGGCTTGCGGTTGCGGAGCCTCTAGGTTGCAATCGTGGTTTCTGATAGTAATTTGGTTAGAGTTACGTCATGCAGATGTCGTCATCGTTTCTCAGTCAATCCTTCTTCTCTTCTCCTTAAAAAAAACCCATTCATTTGATATTGGTAATCAAATTGGCAAAATCTTATAATTTCGTTGGTTTTCTTTACAGCAGAATGAGATTGGATATACCCTACAGAGAAGTACTTCCAAGTCCCATTTCAATCTGAATACTTTAACTTTCATCAGTTGACTTGAAAAATATTTGATATTTAATATCTTTCATTAAGAATAATTAAAATTTGTGAAAATTTAATAATTTAAAAATATATGTTATAATGAATCTAACAATATATCACACAATAATATTTATACATATATACCAAATCAATTTGAGGGTTAAAGTTAGAAAATTTTGACTAAATAAATAGTTAAATTACAATTTGGACGGAGGGAGTATAATAAATAGAATATTAAAATCTAGAATCTTTTGTGACTAATTGAATTCTAAATTCAACTAAATAAAAGTTACATACTAAAAAAATTTGTAGACTTAAATCGAACCACCCGATCCGAACCAACCTCAACATAGTTAGACTAACCAGTTTCTAGCCTAACCACCCGACCTGAATCCAATCAAAATGATCAAAGTAGGCTAAAACATTGAGTCAGTTGACGGCAACCAGAAACGCGACTTAGAAATATTTTCTCTTGACGTTTATTTCAGATTTCATCTTTGAAGGAGGCTACAAATTCAAAGCTCAAACCAAAACAAAGTTACATAGAACTCAAATACTTCTTTGGCATGTTCATACCGCCAACACTCCAGTCATTTTTCAAAAAAAAAATTGATGGTACCACGTCATATTATAATGATATCATTGGAGAAATTTACAGAACTCAATGACCTCGGGGTTATGGAAGATTTCAAGTTGATGAAGCTTGTCAGAGAGCCATTGTTGAAGTTTGCGGCACGATTTCTCGATTCACTGTCATTGTTTCACCTTTCAACAACACCAGAGAAGCACCATTGATGTCGTTGGAACTTGCACAAAAGGTCTGAACCAAAAATCAGCAAAAGGGAAAAATTAAAGAGATAAGAAAAATATAGAAAAGAGGATGAGGGATTCCCATATAATAAAAAAATCACCAGAAGAGGGGGATCGGGGGTGGGGGGAGGGCGGACTTGGGGTTTTAGGGGAGAGGATTTCAGGAAGAGAGGAGTTTTGGGTCTAAATCATATGCACCATGTGAAATTATGCGATCCATCCTTTTTTTTTCTTTAAGAAAAGTGTGTTTATAACCCTACATAATTGACATAAGTGCCAATATAACCATGCAGTGTTCGAAAGTGCCAATATAACCCTATATTTTCAGTGAAAGTGCAAAACCAACCAATCCAACAATTTTTGCTAGAATTATATGAAATGACTATTTTACCCCTCTTTAAAAAAGAAAAAACAATGTAAAATGACTAATATGCCTCATATAAACCCTTCTTCTTATCTTCTTCATCTCTCCTACCGACCCTTCTTCTCTTCTTCTTCTCTTATTCTTCTCTCTTGTTGTTGGTGTGGTTATCTTCTTCTCCCGACCTCTGGCGTCAAATTGAGCTAATTGGAGTGGGGTAATATCGAATCAGCGTGGGATTAGGACTTGGAATCGAGCTCGAGTTGTGGCATGTGGTTTGAGGTGTTGCTTCACCACTGATGATGTCATATGAGCAGATCTGGTATTTTTGATGTGGAATGAGGTGAAACCATATCTAACTAAAATACCAAAAATAAAATCTTACCCTTCCTTAACTTAGGATTCTCGGCTGGACTTGGTAAGAAATAGACTAGAAAAATATCTCCTTATCTAATCTTA
>JAULKM010003103.1:0-28983 GCA_032355605.1 Rubia tinctorum | reverse complement strand
TCTCTTCCCCCCCCCCCCCCCCCTTTCATAGCACTCTCTCACTGTACTCTTTGTCTCTCAGCATTTTCTCTCTCTAACTACAAAAATGACTTTACTCTCCTATGACCAAAAGCTGCCTTTATAAAATGGGGATTTGTCATCCCCCCCCCCCTATTTCAAATTTTCCTTTCAAGGAGAGGATGAAAATTTTCAGATTGCAAACATATGATTTTCTTTATTTTCTAAAATGGTATTTTTGTGAGTTTAAAATGGTATATTGATGTATCAATAAATACACAGTTTATCAGTTCAAAAATATTTTCACTTAAATAAAGCAAATAAAAAATTTCAAGAGATTTTATCAATAATAAATAAATATGGATAGATTTTGATTTTGAATTACCATATAAAATTCATATACCTGCATTGTATATTTAATGCTCATTGACCAAAACATAAAAATAATAACTATATTTTACTTAATAACTAAACTATAATTTATCCAATAGATTAAAACAATATGTTAAAATGTAGATAATTATTCAAATAATAATGTTAAAATCATTATCTTTTTATTTAATTTATGTCAACAAATCAACTATAACTTTTAAATGCGAAACAAATTAATGCGTGACTATTATCAGGAACAGTCCAATATGTATTTAAAATATTTACAACTGTGTTTGAGAAAAAAATATTTGAAAATTAATCTACGTAAAATATGAACACATTAAAAGGATAATTAAAATACATTTAACCTAGCTTATAAAAAGCAATATATCATGAGATGGGGTAGTCAAATAAAAAAAAAAGTCTAGATGTCATCAATTTTGGTGTTTCTACTTCAATAAAAGTTTCATAAGAAAAATAGAAAATTATTTTAACATTGAGAAACTCAATTAGATGATTAAACAAGTTTTTAAAATGTGAATGATACAAAAATATTTGACAAAAAATTTCACGAATATGAGGAAATGTTTCAGAATTTTGGCTACGTCATTGAAATTAATGCCAACTAAATTATCCTAGATAAATCATTAGATGTTCATCGATTTAAAGTTTGAAAATTAATTGTGGATATTATCATTAAAAATTTTAGTAAGAATGAAGCTGAAAATTATTCAAGAATTAAATACCCTAAAGTACAGATTCAAAGTGACAAAAACATTTAATAAATATATTTTTTGAAGAATTTTACTTTTGAACAGTTGCAATCGATTTAAAAAGTTAAATTTGAGATTACCTTGACTATTTTTTTGAAAAATATAGTGCAATCTTATTTAAACAAATTATCGTAATTTTAAAACTTTTAATAATTACATAACAAAAATTCTATGAAGCACTTGGTTGATTGTGACTTGATGGTTAAATTTTGATAAAAAACTTATTAATGTTGATTGTCCTTAAAATTTAAGAATTTAATTTTATTACTAATATCTCTACGTGTTTCAAAAGTAATGGTTTTAAAAAAAAAAAACATATAAGCTTTGACCCAGGATTGTATTATTTATTAATTTAAGTAATAGTTCATCAACATATAACTTCATGCCCTGACCCACATTTTATTCTGAATCAACACAATTCTTCTAGGATTCTTTAAATGAATTAAAGTCAAATTTAATCTCGAACTCATTGAAATAAGTATGCTTAATCTCCTCCAGAACACTTGTAACTGGTGCACATTTATTGTTAAGAATTACCTTAATTTTTCTTTTCCATATAATTCACAGGCAATCTTATTTTCAAAAATTATTATATTTCTTCCTTTCATGATATTGATAAAGTTGTAATTCACATTAAAGTGACTATATTTTTATGATTTTTAGAGAAACTCGCTACAAGAAATATGACATTTTACCTCGGTTCTACAGGGTTTTTGACCGTGGTTTTTAGTCCCAAAAAAACTGATGTAAATATTGGTGTTGTAAAAAGTACAGATTTTACCTATGTTCGGAACCGATGTAAAAATTACTTCTTACTTCGGTTT
Organism: Rubia tinctorum; assembly: GCA_032355605.1. NCBI lineage: Eukaryota > Viridiplantae > Streptophyta > Magnoliopsida > Gentianales > Rubiaceae > Rubia > Rubia tinctorum. The sequence goes on along the minus strand of JAULKM010003103.1, from coordinate 27,017 downwards.
TATACCGACGTCGGCGGATATTGTGACCGACGTCTGTCTTAGCAAGAAGGCAGATGATGGGAGGCCGTTATCGCAACTTCTTTCAAGACGACATCAGTCAGAATGAGTGAGACATTGCAAGTGCTTTTAACCTACGTGAAAGTATGACCAATACGACGTTGTTTTGAAAGGTCGGTCTTGCGCAAATTATACCGACGCCGGTATGTGCGACCTCGATTACATGTCATTTCTGTACCCGTGTGTGCGACGTCTCTTGTTCATTGGAGGGAAGTTGATTCTCATAAAATGTTATAATATTTAATATTTGATGACACAAACAATCGTTCGTTGCTAGCCGTTACATGTTATTTAATATTCAATGACTCGTGATATGGTTAAACATCATACAACAATCAATTGTTGTTCAATTAATGCATAATGGAATTACATGGTGGAACCTGCACAACTATCACATATAAAAAAATATATATATATGTTACAAACTTTTAAAATACAAGGTTGACATGAAATTGAAATATTATTGGTATTGAACCTCCATTGTCTACGTTGTGCGACATTAACACTGGCAGATCGACTAGGGAAATGACAAGTCCATCCATGTACATGCTAAAATTCCATCAATAAATCTCTTTGTCTTATTACGACCAATCCACAAGAAACAAAATTTATGTTAGAAATGGGTAGTCTCAAAATGAAATGCACATAACATAGTCATATGTAGACGACATTAATCTCAACCGGGAAAACGTAACTCATCTTCTTGAGTGTGATGTCGCATACATGGGACAACGATGTCACACGGGCTAACTAGCAGACCAATGTCACACATTCATAATTTTTTCAAGCATTATCTTGAATGTCCAACGTCGATCGTTGTTCAGTCACTTATTGCAAGGGCTAATGGATTAAGACCAATGTCGCACATTCAAAGTGTGTTCTTACAAAATGTAATTATTGTCCACAATTAACCCTAATCTAAGCCTTTTTTCTCACTATATACAAACATGGAATTAGCCTGACAATACAAACACTATAGATTACATAAATTGTAACTCAGTCATCATATTTCATTAAAATACTCAATCTTTGTTCCATGAAAAATATAACATATACAAAGTCACTAATAAAATTGCAAAATGAACATGGAATGGATGGAAAACTACCTTAATTAATTTCTACCCGTAGATGCTCCATCTTCTAGAACTTGTGGATGCTTGATTGGAGCAATTGGATTGAGCACTTAAGTTGTCGTAATGGTGTGAATGGAAAGAATCTTGGGGTTTGGGTTTGGAGGAAGTGTTTTAGAGATGTAAAATGGGTATAGTTTGAGTAAATTGAAATTAAATAGGGCTAGGGGGAATTTTGACTCAAATTTTCAACTTAATTTTTTTATTCTCGCTTTAATTTTTAGGGGAACCGACGTTGGCATTAGGTCGGTTCATGTTTCACTCCAAGCAAAGTTATTGAGACGTCGGATACAAGGACCATAGTGTAATTTTTGAAAATTATCTCAAATACTCCTGTGAATATTTTGGGCCCATCCGTTGACTCGTTGATGCCCAATTCAGGAAAAAAATGTGAATACATAAAAGTATCTCCAATTTCACATTTTGAGTCCCACCCCCCCTTTCTAGGAGGGATCTAAGTGCAAAAGGTAAAAGGTTCACCTGTTGCGACAAAATCTATTCCGATAATCCCGGAAGGGACCTTCGTCATCCCTAGTCAAACTTATAATCCCCAAAGTTATAAAGGATCTATTCTGATCCCACAGAGACTTTCACAAGTTCTTAGCATTAACCTTTGTATACTTATAAGTAATCATCGTATACTTATAAGTAATCATTGTAAAGGATCTATTAAGTTCTTCGTATTAACCTTCGTATACTTATATCGTATACTTATAAGTTCTTCGTATTAACCTTCGTCATCCCTAGTCAAACTTATAATCCCCAAAGTTATAAAGGATCTATTCTGATCCCACGGAGACTTTCACAAGTTCTTCGTATACTTATAAGTAATCATCTACAATTTACTATAGAACACGTACTTGCACTTAAAAAAAATTAATGGATAGAATTTTACTATCTTTATATTTCATAAAACACCAAGAATATGTAAGTTCGTGTGATTCTATGTGGTGGAAATTATCGTTCTTATAACACCCATTGTAAGGGTATTAATGGAACACTGATAAAAATGATCACACACTGTCACGATTAGCGTCCCTCTTAGACAGTTTGCATAATCTCCACATCAAACATTTATCCTTGTATTCGGGTGCAGACTTATGAAGTGTAGGGTACAGTCAAGGAAATTTGGGCCATAGTGTACTTTTCAAAAAAAAAATCATCAAATACTTCCTGTGAAGATTTCGGGTCCTTCCATTGACCTGTTTATGCCCAAATCGGAACAACATGGTTGTGACAATGTGAATTACATGAGGTTATCTCCAATTTTATATTTTGACTTCTCCCACTTTCTTGGTGGGACCTAAGTACAAAAGGTAAAAAGTTCACCGGTTGCGTCAAAATCGATTCCGATCAAACCGAACGTTAATAAAGTTTATGAATATTTATAAATTTCAATTTGTAGTTTCCAATACACTATTAACTGTTATGAAAGTGACTTTTATTCGTTTTGGTCAAACGCAGGATCATTTGTTATGCTAGCAGGTTGAAATTGTTAGACCCATATTCAGGTTAGCCAATGTCGGTTGTAGTTCAATTAGTTGTCGGCTAAGCACATGTCGAGGCAGAATTCACAAGATTTCAAAACAACATAATTCCAAAATGTCTATATATATGAAGCCCACCTCAGAATCAGTTCAAACATTTACTTTCTACTTTCCCTCGAATTCATACAGTCCCCAACCCCCTTATCTCTTCTCTTGTCAAACATATGGATTTTAAATTCTTCCAAATCCTTCATTTTAGTAGTTTTTCCTTGAAATTGTTCTATCTGTGGTGTGTGAAAGTGTTGGTTGGCATATTCTTTATTTTCTAGTTCTTATGGATTAGTTATAATGTGAACTTTCCTTGTATGTCAACCAAGTAGGTACTACATGTTACAGTATGTTTTTGGACGATTTAGTGTCATTTTCTGTATTACAAGCATTTTTTTTATGGTTGTGGGATTTTGGTCGTAGCTAATAGGGTTAAATCCAACGTCAGTAGCCTATCGATTGACCTTCGTTCGTGGCGATTTTACTGCAACGTCGTACATTCATATTCTTGGTGGTATTTTTTTTATGAATTGGACATCACACCTTTGTCGGTTTAACTATCGATTTAACCAATAGGTTACCCACCTCGCTTACATGCGTTTAAGCTGTTTTAAATTTTACATGTGAACTCATTTATCTGTCTGTCACCATGTTTGGTATAATTGACTGATGAGCGAGGTTGCGCATATATGTGGACCATGCCACTGTTTTGGACTGACAGATACGTGTGACACATTACCGACGTCACACTCTTCAAGTTTCAAACCTTTTATTCCTTAATTATTTTATTTTATTATTCATGAGTAATGGCTGGCGAAGGATCCTCCAATCAACCCTTTTTCAAGGCCAGTGACTAATTTTACATATATTTACATCTATATATACGAACTACATTTATTTTATTTTATGTATTTATTTATATATATTCACAATTGATGATAATTAATAATTTATTTTTATTATAAATTTCTCCGCAAAATGGAGAATCCTCGAGCCTGTTGTGTTCAAGCTTGAACACCATACAAGCTCCCGGTGTAGCTGAACTCTGAAGCAGCAAAAATTTGGGACTACCCCACTTTGGTAAAGCCTAGCTAGCTCATTAAATGAATGTAATTATTTTATTATTTATTAATATTTTTATTATTTATTAATTGCATATATATATATAATAAATATTTTTGTTTGTGATTCAATACATAAAGAGGGAAATTGTACTACTCCTACCAAATAACAAGACCCCAATTGTGTTGAGGTGCTATGGGAGACAGTGATGCATGAACTACTCAGGGAACAGGAAGATCAAGGCCCTATCCCTGAAGGGTTTTTTCTGAGTTCCTTGTCGGCAACCGCCTACGCATTGGGACACCTTGTTTTTAGAAGTCATAGAAGGTGGGGACCTATTGTGTTCAAGGTCATCATAATCCGAGCTGATTGAGTTTATTGAAATTTCTATTTGGTTGGAACAAAAACAATTCTTATTCAAATTTATGAGCTAATTGTGATTCTGTCCTTCCTCAAGCGCTTCCTCCAATGATGGCGTATATGTCTGTGGTGATCCTTCCAATGTTGCCGTCCATAAGGGTGTGCTTCCTGTGTATCTTGTTATCTTTGCATGGATCCTCCTTTGCTTATATACTGACCACCACCTTTCCTTTATTCATTTCATACCCTCTATCCGGAGACCTTCCCATGTTTTGACCCTTCTGCGGCTTCTGGTAAATTTTCGCTAGGTTGTTTCTCCAGTTTTGTTCTGTACTTGTATTTGTTGTGAGCCCATTCTTCCTATGCTCAGTGCACTAGCTGGCCACTCCAAATAAAACTACTCTCTCATTTAGGAGCCCTTTTCACTACTCTCTCTCTCTCTCTCTATGTGTGATAATTGACATTCATTCATTCACCAACATGACTTCACTCCCTCTACACCACTACATCACCTATTTACTAGACAAATTGACTACTCAAACAAACTCTTTAGAGTTGATTCCACAATTTCGAACGCCACCAAACAGTTGGAGACTCATCATGAATACTAAATTGTCCACAATTTTGTGATTTGACAAGGATGGCTAACTCTTGAAACAGAGTAATAAACCATTGGACATGGTAATGATTCCACAACCGACCCAAGGTTGAGGCAACTATTTTCACTTGGGAAAGAGAAAATATAACCAACATGTATGATATATACAGTTAATTAAGAGTAATGAGGAACTGTCAGTTACACTGTAAGAGATCTTTTACCAGCACGACTAATAAACAAATAATTGAAAGCTCTCAAAGAATAAGCATAAGATAGTATGAATAATACTATACAATTAATTGAGAGCAATGAGGAACTATCATTTACACTGTAAGAGATCTTTTACCAGAACAGCTAATAAACAAATAATTGAAAGCTCCCAAAAGAATAAGCATAAGTTAGTATGAATAATACTATACTATGAACAACCAAGAAACAATCATTAACTGCTTATTAAGAGAAACATCTCAAGCATAACTTTAGCATGCAATTAAAAATACTGATCATATGATTCATGTCAGACATCAAATTTAGAAGAAAAAAATTCAAAACTATTTTGGGGTGCAGGTAGACGCAGAAAACCACATTAGCCAATCAACAAAATAAAACTACTCTATCATCTAGTGACCCTAATTCATTCCCTTGAAAAACTTCACTCCCTTTACATAACTACATCACCCATATACTGGCTAACAACAGTAAAGGAAAAATTCCAAGCTAATCATTGCAACCAGCAAGTTCATGTAAGATTGTATCGGAGATGTTTCTCGTAGAAGTTTATCAACTGTAAAAAAAACAAAAAATGAGTGACAATTTCAGTCAAATACTGATAGATACTCAGGTGATAAATCATCAAAATGTGAAGATAATTTATTTACCAGGGCAGGATGATTAGCCTTCAAAAACTTGTTGTCAACCATAACCTCCCCTCCATCGGCTCTAGAAGCAATCATATATAAATATAGTAAAGAGATTTTACACAAAATTTGGAAGAAAGCAATATGGTTTGAATTAAGAAAGTACATTATAGATGCATATATAACATGAAATCACTTGAAAAAGAGAGTTGATTTTAATTGTATTGAAGTTAGTGGGAGAAAATTAAGGGAAAACAAATTAAAATCAGTAGTAGATCACAAACCTCTTTGCTGTGAAAGTGAGCAGCACGTCCTTGGTGTTGTTTGTAGTGGTGGTTGTGTAGCTTACTAGCTTGAGTATCTCTGTGATCAGGATTGTCTTGGAACTTTCAACCTTTCCTGAGCTTCCATTAAGGACTGCTTGAATTGTGGCCATCCCACTAGGACCATACTGTTTTGATACCGCCTGCATTTCCTCTTTAGTGGTGGCAGATGACTCTAGGTTGAATCTTTTAATAATGCCAGACTTCCTTCTTTTTGCTACAACACTGCAATCAGATAGGAGTTTATCGTTGGCAGTATCCCCTTGTTCCAGCATTTGAGAATCTTTGGCGCGAACATCTTCCCTATTCATTGCTGCAGAAACCTTCAGATCGCTAATCTTCACCTGCAGGTCACTCTCTTCTTCTGCTTCTTCAAGTCCATCAATTAATGCCCCATTAGGAATGTCAGCGAAATTTTTGACTCCCTCACTTACTTCCCTATTGGTAAAGTCTTTAATGGGTGAAGTAGTGTAAAAGTTCTCTTTGGTGAAGGCTCTCACACTTGGTGCACTCTGTGTAGCTGCTCTAAAGGAGTGATGTTGCTGTCTTTTCTTAGCTGGAGGTTGAAAAGCTGCAATCTTCAGCCTGCGTTTGCGAGAGGGATTTTTCTCTGACTTTAACCTTCAAATCCAGCCAAGAAAGTAAAATAGAAAAACGTTAATATATATCAATACACACAAAAGACAAGAAAGCATCCTCAAAACTCTCAAACATCCATAGACGGGTAAGACGAGGTTCCCCAAAATAAATAATACTCCCTCCACACTTCCCATACTTAGTCCACTTTCACATTTACATTCTTTCACAATATATAAGTTTACTTCCAAATGATTTCCTATGTTGCACTGATATGAGGAAGGGTACATAAATGTGTACGAAAACGGGGATGAGAAACGGCAAAATCCAAAAATTATGGATATGGGTATGGCAAGGTTACTACTAAAATAAAATAATATTTTAATATTATTACTAAAAATATGTTTAATAATGCATATTATGAAGTGGTGGAAACATTACAAAATATAATTTCAAACTTAAATTTTAAAAATCCAAAAAAACACAACATTATGCTTTTCTCACTAAAAACACGTGCTTATAGGTAAGAATCCATCTTTTCTGATTTTTCTTGAAGTAATTTTTCTTATACTTTTTGTTCTGTTTTTTTCCTCTTCTTATGCTTAATTTTAATCAAGGACCTCTCATTCACTCTCCTTTGAATCTTCATCAACATCAAGTGATTCATATGTATCTGCCTTTCAAAAATCTATCATATTTCTTGAAAACAAGAACTCCCAGGGCCCAAAATTCAGGAATTCCTTTGATAAACTATAAAAGATAGCCCAGGATAGAAAACCCAATCATTTAATTAACTTTACATTTCTATTCTTAGACCATTCTATTGTAAATGGAGCCAAATTGCCTGCAAGACTAGAGTACGACTGTTGGGATGCGAGATTGACTCCATATGGTTCTCCGAGATGTCCCCAGAAGCTTGTTAACCCTCCTCGGAGACGGTCAAAAGTACCCAAAAATTTGGGTACAACTAAGGGGCATCCCTAAGCCATCCCCGTCCCTCATCCTCAATCCGTCTTTATACCGGTACAAGAGAAGTACCCGTGCTACATAGATGATTTCCATTAAAATGTAAATCACGTCCTTATCTAAAAGTCGCATTAAAAACATTAAAATTCGATGATAAATGTGCATCTAGAAGTAATATTGGGACATAATGAGAAATGCGGCTTAAAATTGGTTGGACTATTCCTAATTAAAAAAGTTGAAAATTTCTCAGAATCGACTCTAATAATAAGTTGTAGGGGGAGCATGAAACCAAATGTAGCACTTACGGAGAAGGGATACAAGGGGATACCTGTCCTCAAATGAGTCGATAACATCATAACTGGACTGTAGATTCTCCGGAGGCTCCCAGGTATTGGCTGCCTCCGACCAGCCGCACCTGCAAATCGTAAACTGAAAAATAAATACCCTGGCTCAAAAAAATATAACCAAATCATGAAAAATTTCAAAAAAGTATCAAACTTACCACTTGATCAGGTATTGCACCTCACCCTATTTTGCAGCAACACCCAAAAAATACAAAAAACTCAACCCCGAAAATGAGGAAATTGTTCATATATGAAAGAGATATAATAATTAAAATTACAATTAAAATAATAAAAATGGTACCTTTTTAACCTCCTTCGGCGAAAGGCCTCTATTTCGTAAAAACCCTCGTCCAACATAGGCCGCTTCCCGTCATCGTCCTTCTCCGGTGGTAAATTCACGTACGCCTCTTCCTCTTCTTCCAGCGACTCTTCCTCCTCGTGCACACCACAAGATTCCTTGGAGGCCTCCCCCTTCTCTACCATTTTCTTCTCCCTCTGCTTTCGAAATGGGGTTAGCTCATCCGTCACGGGTTGACTGATCAAAGCCGTAGAACGATCATATTTTGGATGCCTATTTTCTCCGTCTGTCGTTATTGGTGGTTGTGGTGGTGAATCCATAGAGAGTTTCTTTTCCCCTCCTGTCATAACACTATCTCACTGTACTCTTTCTCTCTAAGGGTTTTCTCTCTCTAACTATGAAAATGACTTTACTCTCCTCTGACAAAAAACTGCCTTTATATAATGGGTATATTTCGTTATAACCCCCTTTATTTCAACTTTTCCTTTTTAATGAGGGGGGGTTTCAGGTTGCAAAAATATGACTTTCTTTATTCTCTGAAATTGTATTTTTATAAGTTTAAAATGGGATATTGATGCATCAATAAATACATAATTTTACTACTGCAAAAATATTTTCCTTTTAAATATAAAAAATAAAACATTTCAAGATATTTTATCAATATTAAATCATAATCGATTGATTTTTATTTTCAATTACCATTTAAAATTCATGTACCTGCATTGTATATTTAATGCTCCTTAACTAAAACATAAAAATAATTATTATCTTTTTACTAAACAAGAGAACTATAATTAATGAAATAGATTCATACAATATGTTAAAATATAGAAAATTATTCAAAACATAATGTTAAAAATTATTATTTTTTATTTAATTTGTGTCAACAAATCAACTTTAACCGTCAAATGCAAAACAAAATGCGTGACTATTATCAGGAACCGTCCAACATGTACTTAAAATATTTATAACTATTATTGAGAAAAACAAATATTTGAAAATTAATCTATGTAAAGCAAGAACAAATTTAAAGGATAATTAAAATACATTTCACCTAACTTAGAAAAAAAGATTTCATGAGTTGGGGCAGTGAAGAAAAAAATAAAAAGTCGAGGTGTCATCAATTTTGGTGTATCAGCTTCAATAAAAGTTTCTAAGAAAAATATAAATTTATTTTAACATTGTGAAATTGATTAGATGATTAAACAAGTTTTTAAATTGTGAATGATACAAAAATTTGACAAAATATTTCACAAATGTGAGGAAATGTTTAAAAAATTTGGCTACATCATTGAAATTAATGTGGGCATTTAACTAAATTATCCCAGATAAATCATTAGATTATCATCGATTTAAATTTTGAAAAATAATTTGGATATTATCATTGAAAATCCCAGCAAGAATGAAGCTGAAAATGATTCAAGAATTAAATACCCTGAAGTAAAGACTCAAAGCGGAAAAAAAACACTTAATAAATTTTTTTTGAAGAATTTGACATTTGAACTTTTGCACGCAATTTAAAATGTGATTATCTTGACTTAATTTTTTTTAAACGATGCACTCTTATTTAAATAATTTGTCGTAATTTGAAACTTTTCATAATTACAAAACAAAAATTCTATGAAGCGCTTGGTTGATTGTGACTTGATGGTTAAATTTCATAACAAAGTTATTAATGGTGATTGTCCTTAAAATTTAACAATGGACTTTTATTACTAATATCTCTCGTGTTGCAAAAGTAATGGTATTTTTTATTTTAAAAAACTCTGACCCAAGAGTGTATTATTTATTACTTTAACCAATAATGCATCAACTTATAACTTCATGCCTTGACTCGGATTTTATAGTGAATCAACATAACTCTTCTAGAATTCTTTAAATGGATTAAAGTCAAATTCAATCTCGAACTCATTGAAACAAGTATGCCTAATCTCTTCCAGAACAGTTGTGACTGGTGCACTTTTATTGTTAAGGATTACCTTGATTTTTCTTTTCCATAAAAATAACAGGCAATCTTATTTTAAAAAATTATCGTTTTCCTTCTTTTTCATGATATTGATAAAGTTATAATTCACATTAATGTGACCATATTTTTATGAGTTTTAGATAAACTTACTATAAGAAACAAGACATTTTACCTCGGTTCTATAGGTATTTTTACCGTGGTTTTTGGTCCCAAAAAAGTTGAGGTAAATACTGGCGTAGTAGAAAGTACACATTTTACCTATGTTCAGAACCGATGTAAAAATTACTTTTTACCTCGGTTTTAGACCAACGTCGGCGGGTATTGTGTCTGATGTCGGTCTTAGCAAGAAGGCAGATGATGGGAGATATTTCCGCAACTTCGTTCAAGACGGCATCGGTCAGATTAGTGAGGCATTGCAAGTGCATTCAACCAATGTGGAAGTATGACCAATACGACGTTATTTTGGAAGGCCATCTCGCACACATTATATCGGCGCCGGTATGTGCAATGTCGGTTACGTGTCGTTGTTGTACCCATGAGTACAACGTCCCTTGTTCATCATAGAGACGTCGATTCTCATAAAATATTATAATATTTGATGACACAAACAATCGTTCGTTGCTAGCCGTTACATATTATTTAATATTTGATGGCTCATGATATGGTTAAACGTTATACAACAATTAATTGTTGTTCAATTAATGAAAAAATGGAATCACATGGTAGAATACACACAACTATCACATATATTACAAATATATGTTCAAACTTTTAAAATACATAAGGTTGACATGAAATTGAAATATTATTGGTATTGAACCTCCATTGTCTACAGTGTACGACATTAACACTAGCAGAGCGACTGGTGAAATGACAAGTCCATCCATCTGCATGCTAAAAGTCTGATAACTCTCTTTGTCCTATTACAACCAATCCACAAGAAACAAAATTTATGTTAGAAATGAGCAGTCTCAAAATGAAATGCTCATAACATAGTCATACATAGACGAAATTAATCTCAACTGGGAAAACATAACTCATCTGCTTGAGTGCAACGTCGCATACATGGGACAACGATGTCACACATGTTGACTTGCAGACCAGCGTTGCACATTCATAATTTTATCAAGCATTACCTTGAATTTCTAATGCCATTCGTTGTTCAGTCACATATTGCAAGGACCGATGGATTAAGACACGTCGCACATTCAAAGTGTGTTCTTACGAAAATGTAATTAAAGTCCATAATGAGCCCTATTCTAAGCCTTTTTTCTCACTATTTACAAACATGGAATTAGTTTGACAACGCATAGATTATATAAAATGTAACACAATCATCATACTTCATTAAAATATTCAATCTTTGTACCATGAAAAATATAACATATACAAAATCACTAATAAAATTGCAAAATGAACATGGAATTGATGGAAAACTACCTTAATCAATTTTCACCCGTAGATGCTCTATCTTCTAGTACTTGTGAATGCTTGATAGGAGGAATCTGATTGAGCACTTGAATTGTTGTAATTGTGTCAATGGAAAGAATCTAGGGTTTTGGGTTTGTAGGAAGTGTTTTAGAGATGTAAAATGGGTATAGTTCGAATAAATTGAAATGAAATAGGATTGGGGGAAAATTTTGTCTCAAATTTTTAGCTTAAATTTTTTGTTCTCACTATAATTTCAAGGGGAACCGACGTCGGTATTAGATCGGTTCATGTTTCGTTCCAAGCAAAGTTATTGCGATGTTGCATACATGGGCCATAGTGTAATTCCTGAAAAGTATAGTCAAATACTCCTGTGAAAATTTCAGACCCTTTCGTTGACCATTTGATGCTCAAATATGAAAAATGTGGTTGTGAAAATGTGAATTACATAAGGGTATCTCAATTTCACATTCTGGCTTTTCCTCCTTTATAGAAGGGACCTAAGTGCAAAAGGTAAAAACTTCTCCGGTTGTGCCAAAATCGATTTCGATCATCCCGGAAGGGACCTTTGTCATCCCTTGTCAAACTTATAATCCCTGAGAGTTATAAAGACTCTGGTTAGATCCCATTGAGAGTTCCACAAGTTCTTCAGATTAACCTTCATACACTTATAAGTATTCATCTACAATTTACAATGGACCAAGTACTTGCGCTTTTCAAAAATTGATGGATGGAATTTTATTATCTTTTTGTCTCATAGAACATCAAGAATATGTAAGTTTGTGTGATTCTATGTGGTTTCTACATTATCGTTTTTATAACGCCCATCTTAAGGTTATTAATGGAAGACTAATAAAATGATCACACACTGCCTCGGTTTGAGTCCCTCTTAGACAGTACACATAATCTCCAAATCAAACATTTGTCCTTATGTTTAGGTTCAAAATTCTGAAGCATAAGGTATAATTAAGGAAGTTTGGGCCATGGTGTAATTTCTAAAAATTATTGTCAAATACTCCCTGTGAAGACTTTGGGCCCTTCATTGACCCGTTTATGCTCAAATCGGAATAACACTGTTGTGACAATGTGAATTACCAAAGGTTATCTCAAATTTCTCATTCTGACTTCTCCCAATTTCTTGGAGGGAACTAACTGCAAAAAGTAAAAAAAGTTCACCGATTTTGCCAAAATTGATTCCAATCGAACCGGACGTTAATAAAGTTCATCATTTTAAATTTCAATTTGTAGTTTCTAATAAACTTTTAAGTGTTATGAAAGTGAATTTTATTCGCTTTGGTCAAACGCGGGCTCATTTGTTATGCTAGTTGGTTGAAATTGTTAGACCCACATTCAGGTAAGCTGATGTCGGTTGTAGTTCAATAAGTTGTCTGCTAAGCCTATGGGCATGCAACGTCGCACATGTCAAGGCAGAGTTCACAAGAGTTTAAAACGACTTCGTTCCAAAACGTCTATATATATATACTCCCTCCATCCCAACAGTTTTGGCCTATTTACTTTTTCACTGTCTTTAATGATCATGTTTGACCATCAAAATATCTAGCTACATGTAACAAATCCACATAAAAATTGATATTGAAAAATTAGATTTTAAGATGAATCTAATGATATCTCATATGATATTTTTATTATAAATATATTAATTTATATTTAAGATCAAAATATACCACGTTTGACTTTGAAATAGTAAATATGTCAAAACTGGTGGGACGGAGAGAGTATATAAATAGAGCCCACCTCAAAATCAGTTCAAACATTTACATTAACCTTTCCCTCGAATTCATATAGTCCCCCATCCCCTCATCTCCTCTCTTGTCAATAGGGATGGCGGTGGGGCGGGTTTTGGTGGAGGTCTGCCCCGCATCCGCCCCAATGGAGCGGGTATGGATGTAGTTTTGGTGGGGGTGGGGTGGGTATGGGTATGAAAATTGATACCCGTCATGGGTAGTTGGTCGGGTATGGATATTAATTCATACCGTCCCCACCCCACCCCGCCCCACCCGTTATGTACACACTAATTTATTATAAAATAAACTATTATTTATCCATAATGCATATTTTTACTTATAATATTTTCATGTAAATATTACTAAACTTTTAATGTAATATTATTAATTTTAAAGAAAAATTTTAGGTGTTTTTTAAAGATGTAGATGGGGTGAGTAAAATGGATTTGAAGTGGGTATGAAGATCTAAGTTGGTGATGGGGCGGGAGTGGATTTTAGCTAATACCCGATGTGGGGAGGGTGAATTGTAGTGTTGTGCCCTCCATGGGTGATGGGGGAGGGCATGGGTATGAAAATTTTAGGTGGCCATAGGTATGGATATACCATAATCTGCACCCGCCCTGCCTCATTGCCATCCCCACTTGTCAAGGTATGGATTTTCAATTCTTCCAACTCCTTCATTTTTGTAGTTTTTCCTTGAAATTGTTCTATCTATGGTGTGTGAATGTGTTGGTTGGTATAGTTTTTGTTTTCTAGTTCTTGTGGATTAGTTATAATGTGAACTTTCCTTATATGTCAACCTAGTGGGTACTATATGTTTTGGTATGATTTTGGACGATTTTGTGTCTTTTTTTCACAAGAATTTTTTTTTTGTTTTCTGGGATTTTGGCCGTAGCTCCTAGGGTTAAATGCGACGTCAGTAGCCTATCGTTCGGGCTTTGGTTATGGAGATTTTACTACGAAGTCATACATTCATATTCTAGGTGGTATTTTTTTGAATGGGATGTCGCACCTGTGTCGGTTTAACTATCAATTTAACCAACAGGTTACCGACCTCGCTTACATACATTTAAGTTGCTTTAAAATTTTACATACGAACTCGTATATCTGTCGGTCTCTATGTTTGGTCTAATTGACTGATGAGCAACGTCGCGCATACATGTCAGCCATGCCACTGCTTTTTACCAACGTGTACGTATGACGCATTACTGACGTCGCACTCTTCAAGTTTCAAGGCTTTTATGCCCTAATCATTTTATTAATTTATTCAGGTGTAATGGCTGGCGAAGGATCCTCCATTCGGCCCTATATTTCACATATATTTATAATAATAATAAAATTGTTAGTCAGTACATCCCGAGGTTAATTGTACCACTCCTACCAAATTATAAGACCCAGTTTTGCTGAGGTGTTACGGGAGATAGTGGTGCATGAACTACTCGGGGAATATGAAGATCATGGCCTTGTCCCCAAAGGGTTTTTTATGAGTTCCTTGTCGGAAACTGCCTACGCATTGGGGACACCTTGTTTTTAGAGGTCATAGAAACTAGGGGTCGATTGTCTTGAAGGTCATCATAATTCGAGCTAATTGAGTTTATTGCAATTTCTATTTTGTTGGAACAAAAACAATTCTTATTCAAATTTATGCACTGATTGTGATTATGTCCTTCCTCTAGCACTCCCTCCGATGATGGCATATATGTTAGTGATGATCCTTTCGATTATGTCGTTCATCAGGGTGTACTTCATGTGTATCTTGTTATCTTTGCATGGCTCCTCCTTTGCTTATACACTGGCAACCACCTTTCCTTTATTCATTTCACGCCCTCTTTCCGGGAAACTTCCCCTGTTTTGACCCTCATGCGACTTCTATTAATTTCTCACCGGGTTGTTTCTCCGGTTTTGCTTCGTACTTGGATTTGTTGTGAGCCCGTGCTTCCTTTACTCGGTTCACCAGCTGGCCACTCCAAAAATTGTTTTTGATAGCTTGCTTCTGATGCACACACTCGTTTGTGTCATGACCGTGATCCTCGTGGTAGTTACAAAATAGCAATATGTCCCTCTTATGAGGGCCTACTTTCATCTTCCTCGCTGGCTCCAGAATGTTTTTTGCTGCCACCAATGCCCATAAAAAATAAAAGAATTCAAAACTATTTCGAGGTGCAAGCAGGCGCAAAAAACCACATTTTCCAATCAACGAAATAAAACTACTCTCTCATTTAGAAGCCCTATTCACTACTCTCTCTCTCTCTCTCTCTCTCTCTCTTTCTATGTATGATAATTGGCATTCATTCATTCACCTGAAAGATTTCACTCTCTCTACACCACTACATCACCTATATACTAGACAAACTGATTGCTCAAACACACTCTTTAGAGTTGATTCCCTGTCTCGAATGCCAACAAACAGTCGGAGACTCATCATAAAGACAAATTTGTCCACAATGTTTTGATTTAACAAGGATGGAAAACTCTTGAAACAGAGTAATAAACCATTGAACAAGGTAATGATTCCGCAATCAACCCAAGGATGAGGCAACTATTTCAATTTTTGGGAAAGAGCAAAAATAACCAACATGTAAGATATATGTATATATATACAGTTAATGAGAGTAATAAGGAACTATCATTTACACTGTCATAGATTTTTTTTCCCAGCACAGCTAATAAACAAATAATTGAAAGCTCCCAAAAGAATAAGCATAAACCAGTATGAATAATACTATACTATGAACAACCAAGAAACCATTATTAACTACTTATTAAGAGAGACATCTCAAGCATAACTTCAACACGCAATTCAAAATACCATTCATATGATTCATGTTAGACATCAAAAAGTTTTTAAAAAAAATAATTCAAAATTATTTTGGGGTGCAAGCAGACGCAGAAAGCCACATTTTCCATTCAACCAAATAAAACTACTCTCTCATCCAAAGACCCTAATTCGTTCACATGAAAAACTTCACTCCCTCTACACAACTACATCACCTATATACTGGCTAACAACAGCAAAGGAGAAAATTCCAAGCAAATCATTGCAACCAGCAAGTTCATGTAAGAGTGTATCAGAAATGTTGCTCGTAGAAGTTCATCAATTGTATAAAAAATTAACAAAAAATGAGTGAAAATTTAAGTCAAATGTTGAAAGATACCCAGGTGATAAATCATCAAAATGTAAAGATAAATTATTAACCAGGGTGGGATGATTAGCCTTTAGAAACTTGTTATTAACCATAACCTTCCCTCCATCAGCTCTACAAACAGTCATATAAAAATATAGCAAAGAGATTTATACACAAAATTTAGAAGAAATTAATATGGTTCAAATTAAGCAAGTACATTATAGATGCATATATAACATCAAATCACTTGAAAAAGAAAGATGATTTTAATTATTTTGAATTTAGAGGGAGAAAATTAAGGAAAAATAAACTAAAATCAGTAGTAGATCACAAATCTCTTTGTTGTGAAAGTGAGTACCACGTCCTTGGTGTTGTTTATAGTGGTGGTTGTGTAGCTTACTAGCTTGAGTATCTCTGTGATGTGGATTGTATTGGAACTTTCAACCTTTCCTAAGCTGCCATTAAGGACTGCTTGAATGGTGGCCATCCCACTAGGACCATTTTGTTTTGATACCTCCTGCATTTCCTTTTTTGTGGTGGAAGACGTCTCTATCTTGAATCTTTTAATGACGCTAGACTTCCTTCTTTTTGCTCTAACACAGCGACAAGGTTGAAGTGTATTGTTGGCAGTCCCCCCTTGTTTCATTAATCGAGAATCTTTGGCGCGAACATCTTCCCCATTCATTGCTGCAGAAATCTTCAGGTCACCAATCTTCAGTTGCAGTTCACTCTCTTATGCTGCTTCTTCAAGTCTAACAGTTAATGACACATTGGAAATGTTAGCAAAAATTTTGACTCCTACACTCACTTCCCCATTAGTAAAGTCCTCAATCGGTGAAGTAGTGTAGAAGTTCTCTCCAGTGAGAGCTCTCACACCTGGTGCACTCTGTCTAGCTGCTTTAAGGGAGTGATGTTGTTGTCTTTTCTTAGCTGGAGGCTGAGAAGCCACACTCTTCCGCCTGCGTTTGCGAGAGTACTTTTTCTATGACTTTAAGCTTCAGGTCCAACCAAGAAAGTAAAAGAGAAAAACGTTAATATATCAATATGCACGAAAGACAAGAAAGCATCTCAAAACTCTCAAACATCCATAGACGAATACGATGAGATTGGCTAAAATAAATAATGCTCCCTCCACACTTCCTATACTTAGTCCACTTTCACATTTACATTCACTCACAGTATATAAGTTTACTTCCAAGTATGTTTAACAACCGAACTATAATTAATCAAATAGATTCATATAATATGTTAAAATAGAGAAAGTTCTTCAAAACATAATGTTAAAATCATTATCCTTTTATTTAATTTGTGTCAATAGATCAACTTTAACCGTCAAATGTGGAAAAAAATGCATGACTATTATCAGAAACCGCCCAACATGTATTTAAAATATTTATACTCCTTCCGTTTCACTATATTTGGCACACTTACCATTTTCGTATGTTTTTCTAAGATTGCCACATTTTCTTTTATGGAAAAAAGTACATCATTCTCAATCACTCATTAAATTTTTTACCCTCCTCATTCAATTCTCTCCACACATTTTCACTTGCAAAAAAACAAAGCATAATAAACCTATGGTGTCAAACACAGTGAAACGGAGGGAGTAACCATGATTGAGAAAAAACTATTTGAAAATTAATCTATGAAAAATATGAAAACTTTTAAAGGATAATTAAAATACATATCACCTAGCTTATAAAAAGATAGATATCATGAGTTGGGGCAATCAAATAAAAATAATAAAAAGTCTAGATGTCATCAATAAAAGTTTTCAAAGAAAAATAGCAAATTATTTTAACATTGCGAAACTCAATTAGATGATTAAACAAGATTTTATGACGTGAATGATACAAAACTTGCCAAAAATTCACGAATATGAGGAAATGCTTGCGAATTTCGGCTACTTCATTGAAATGAATGTCGATATTTAACTAAATTATCCCAGATAAACTATTATATGTTCATCGATTTAAAGTTTGGAAAAATTGTGAATATTATCATTAAAAATGCCCGTAAGAATGAAGTTGAAAATGATTCAAAAATTACCTATCCTAAAGTAAAGACTCATAGCGACAAAAACACTTAAAAAAATATATTTTTTTGAAGAATTTTCCATTTGAACTTTTGCACGCGATTTAAAAGGTTAAATATGAGATTACTTGAATAAAGTTTTAAAAAAATAACAATGAACTCTTATTTGAATAAATTATCATAATTTGAACCTTTAATAATTACATAACAAAAATTATATGAAGCACTTGTTGGATTGCGAGTTGACGGTAAAATTCATAACAAAATTATTAATGTTTATTGTCCTTAAAATTTAAGAATTAAATTTTATTACTAATATATCTATGTGTTGCAAAAGTAGTAGTTATATATATATATATATATATATATATATATATATATATAAGTTCAGGCCCAAGAGTGTGTGTGTATATATATATATATAAAAGTTCAGGCCCAAGAGTGTATTATTTATTATTATAACTAATAATGTATCAACATATAACTTCATTCCTTGACTTGGATTTTATACCGAATTAAAACAACTCTTCTAGGATTTTTTATGTTGATTTAAGTAAAATTCAATCTCGAACTCATTGAAACAAGTATGCCTAATCTCTTGCAAAACACTTGTAACTGGTGCACTTTTATTGTTAACGATTACCTTAGATTTTTTTCCCATATAATTCACAGGTAATCTTATTTTGCAAAATTTCGTGTATTCCTTCTTTTTTATGATATTCATAAATTTATAATTCACATTAATTATACTATATTTTCATGAGTTTTAGAGAAACTCACTACATGAATTAGGATCTTTTACCTCGGCTCAATGGGACTTTTTACTTCGTTTTTTAGTCCCAAAAACCAAGGTTAATACTGATGTAGTGAAAAATATACTCTAAATATACTCCCTCCGTCTCTGTAATTATGTCTTACTTCCTCTTTTTCACTATTCATTGATAATTTTATAAATTTAATATCTTAAATTATATATAACTATAAATTATAAAAAAATATTCTAAAAATATGTGTTAACATTAATGTAGCAATATATAACACGATAATTTCATATTTATGTATCTATAATTTTTTATAACTCAAACAACATCAATTTTATTGATGAATAGTAAAGTAAGGCACATATAGAGGGACGTAGGGAGTACACTTTTTTACCCCGGTTTAGAACCAAGGTAAAAATTACTTTTTAAAATGGTTTTAGATCGACATTGGCAGGTAATGTGACCGATGTCGGTTGTAGAAAGAAGGCATATGATGGGAGACCATTGCTGCGACTTCGTTCAAAACGACATCACTCAGAATGAGTGCGACATTGCAAGTGATTTTAACTGACGTCGAGGGCAGTCATGGCGTGTGCATGCTGACGTGGAATTATGACCAATACGATGTCATTTTGGAAGGCCCATCTTGCACATATTATGCCGACGCTGGTATTTATAACGTTGGTTATGTGTCGTTGTTGTACCCGCTTGTGCGACCGCTTGTTCCTTAGAGAGATGGCGATTCTTGTAAAAAAATATTATAAAATTTAATATTTTATGACACAAACAATCGGTCGTTGCTAAATGTTACATGCTATTTAATATTTGATGACTCATGATATGGTTAAATGGCATACAATAATCGATTGTTCAATTAATGCAAAATGGAATCACATGGTATAACCCACACAACTATCATATATATTACAAATATATGTTACAAACTATTAAAATACATAAGACTGACATGAAATTGAAATATTATTGGTATTGAACCTCATTAACACTGTCAGGACGACTTGTGAAATGACAAGTACATCCATGTATATGTTAAAAGTCCATCGATAACTCTCTTTGTCCTATTACCACTAATTCACAAGAAACAAAAGTTATGTTAGAAATGGGTAGTCCCCAAATGAAATACACATAATATAGGTAACGTGGATGACCTTAATCTCAATCGAAAAAATGTAACTCATCTACTCGAGTGCGACGTTGCATACATGGGACAACAATATCGCACAGGCTGACCTGCAGACCAATGTCAAACATTCATAATTTTTTCAAGCATTTCCTTGAACGTCTAACGTCGGTCGTTGTTCGGTCACATATCGCAAGAGTCGATAGATTAAGACCGACGTCGCACATTCAAAGTGTGTTCTTATGAAAATATAATTACTTTCCACAATCAGCTCTAATCTAAGCCTTTTTTCTCACTACTTACAAACATTGATTAGTCTGACTATACAAACATTATAGACTATATAACATGTAACACAATCATCATATTTATTGAAAATATTCAATCTTTGTTCCATGAAAAATATAATATATACAAATCACTAATAAAATTGTAAAATGAACATGGGATGGATGGAAAACTACCTCAATTAATTTTTACCCAGAGATGCTCAATCTTCTAGTACTTGTGGATGTTTGAGAAAAGCAGTTTGATTGAACACTTGAATTGTTGTAATGGTGTGAATGGAAAGAATCTTGGGGGTTGGGTTTGGAGGAAGTGTTTTGGAGATGTAAACGGGTATAGTTTGCTAATTAAAATCGAAATGAAATAGGGTTATGGGGAAATTTTAGCTCAGATTTTCAGTTTAAATTTTTGGTTCCCACTATTATTATCATGGTAACTGACGTCAGTATTAGGCCGGTTCATGTTTCGCTCCAAGAAAAGTTATTGTGACGTCGCATACACGAGCCATAGTGTATTCACCAAAAAGTGTAATACTCTTGTGAAGATTATGGGCCCTTCCGTTGACCCCTTGATTCCCAAATCAAAACAACATGATTGTGAAAATGTGAATTACATAATGATATCTCCAATTTTGTATTCCGACTTCTCCCACTTTCTTTGAGGGACCTAAGTGCAAAAATAAAAAGCTCACCGGTTGCGCCAAAATTGATTTCGGTCATCCCGGAAGGGACCTTGGCCATCCCCGGACAAACTTATAATCCTCAAGAGTGATAAAGAAAGTGGTCGGATGCCACGGATACTTCCACAAGTTCTTCAAATTAACCTTTGTATACTTATAAGTAATCATCTACAATACTCTAGACCACGCACTTGTGATTTTCAAAAATTGCTGAACGGAATTTTATTATCTTATTATTTCATTAAAAACCAAGAATATGTAAGTCAGTGTGATTCTATGTGGTGGAAATTATCATTCTTATAACGCCCATCGTAAGGGTAATCATGGAATACTAATAAAAATGATCACACATTGCCTCGGTTCACGTCCCTTTAGACAGTACGCATAATCTCCACATCAAACATTTGTCCTTATGTTTGGGTGCAAAATTCTGAAGCGTAGGGTAAAGTCAAGGAAGTTTGGGCCACAACCTAATTTCTAAAAATTATCGCCAAATACTTCCTGTGAATACTTCGAGCCCTTACATTGACCCGTTGATACCCAAATTGGAACAACATGGTTTTGACAATGTGGATTACAAAAGGGTATCTCCAACTTTACATTTTGACTTCTCCCACTTTTTTGGAAGGACCTAAGTGCAAAAAGTTTAGAGTTCATCAGTTGTACAAAAATCGATTCCGGACGTTAATAAAGTCCCTGAACATCATTAAATTTCAATCTATCATTTCTAATATACTATTAACTTGCATGAAAGTGACTTTAATTTATGTTGGTCAAACGCGGGCTCATTCGTTATGCTAGCATGCTGAAATTGTTAAGCTCACATTCAGGTAAGCCAATATCGGTTTGGTAAGTTGTTGACTAAGCCGATAGGCGTGCAACATTGCACATGTCAAGGTGGAATTCACAAAAGTTCAAAACGACGTCGTTCCAAAATCTCTATATATATATGGAGCCCACCTAAAATTAGTTTAAATATTTACTTTCAAGTTTACCTCGAATTCCAACCGTCCCCTACCCCCTCATCTCTTCACTTGTCAGAGGTATGGTTTTTCAATTCTTCCAACTCCTTCATTGTTATAGTTTTTTCTTGAAAATCTTCTATCTATGGTGTGTGAATGTGTTGGTTGGTATGTTTTTAGTTTTCTGGTTCTTATGGATTAGTTATAGTGTGAACTTTCCTTATTGTTCAACCTAGTAGGTACCATATGTTTTGGTATGTTTTGGGACAATTTTGTGTCATTTTCTGTTTTACAAGCATGATTTTTTCTGATTTTCTGGGATTTTGGCCGTAGTTGCTAGGGTTGAATGCAACATTGGTAGCATATCGATTGACTTTTGCTCATCGATATTTTAATGTGATGTCGTACATTCATATTTTTTTGTGGTATTTTTTTATGAATGGGACGTCGCATATGTGTTGGTTTAAATATCAATTTAACCAAAAGGTTACCGGTTTTGCTTACTTGCATTTAATTTGTTTTAAGATTTTTAATGCGAACTCATTTGTCTGTCTATCACCATGTTCGGTCTAATCAACTGATGAGCAACATCGCGCATACATGTTGGTCAAGCCACTATTTTGGGTCGACATGTACGTGCGACGCATGACCGACGTCGCACTCTTCAAGTTTCAAGGCTTTTATGCCCTAATCATTTTCTTATATTATTCAGGAGTAATAGCGACGAAGGATCCTTCAGTTGGCCCTTTTTCCATTTCAGCGACTAATTTTACATATATTTGCACTTATATATACGATCTAAATTTATTTTATGTATTCAAAAATGATGAAAATTAATATTTTATTGTTTTTTTTACAGTTCTCCGCACAACAGAGCAACCCAGAGGCTGTTGTGTTCGAGATTGAACACCATACAATTGGTGGGTTAGGGGAGGGATTTTTATGTGGGGGTATGTTTGACGGTTGTGGGTTTGTTTGGTAGTTATTCAGGAGGGTTCTTGCAGATTGATACCAGGTATGGAGATGGATTGTGGGTGTTATGTATCGCACCGAGAGAGCGGGGCGGTTTATCAATTTTGTCGCTAGGCTGGTATTTTTTAGGCGTATGTGAAGCCACATGTGGCCATCCCTTCTCTACTGTATTGTTTTGGTAACCCAGATATTGAGCAATTCCATGGGTGATTCACCCACTTATGTCACTCGAGTAGGGATACGTGGATATGTGGGTGGATTGCATTTGAGAGAGGATAGGTCATGTTTAGTTTCTTGATATGATATGGGTTAGGCTTGTATGAGCTATGTGGGCTTGGTCTTGGGTGGTTGGGAATTTAGTAGATAAGTATTCCACGTGGGCATAGTTCACATTATCCATATTGCACTGTGTAGCAAGTAATGCATTCCGTTTCCGAGTTTGAATAAGTTTTTAGTAAATTATCGAGAAATGGGGGCGACCTTTCAGGTATTCATAAATACGGTTTATTTTACCTATGTTGGTATTTGAGAAATTATTTTGGAGTGTGTTGTGTGTTGTCATTTAAAGTTGTTGTGAGTGTATGTAAGTTGTAATTGTCATATGTCTTGGTGGTTTGGGATGTTGAGGATACCTCATGTATGAGTTTAGGGTATCAATGATAATTATGTGATAATCTGATTCACATTGGTGTGCTGGGAGACTTTCTCCAGTTGTTATGGATGTGGGCTCGCATTATGTTCCTTGTGGGATGTTCTAGAAACACTTATATTTGTTGTAAGTGAATATACTTTTAAGTGTTTTTAATTTTTTATAGGTTCAGACGACTGATAACTATTTCTCAATTGCAAGATCAGCGGTTAGAATTAGCAAACACATGGTCAAATGGAGGATGATGAAAAATCTCCATCCGATGAGCCCGTACATGTGTGAGCTGAGGAAAATCCATGCTAGGGAAGGTCTAGACTTGCATTGGCTTAGCGTGCCCGTACATATGTGAGCTGAGAAAAACCCATGCTAGGGAAGGTCTAGACTTGCGTTGGCTTAGCTCCGGGGGAATGATAGGCTACGTAGTTGAAGGACTTGTGAAACTGGACTTGATTCATGAGGCCGTTCAACTATGGATACTACAGAAGAAGTATGTCGTCTTAGCAATTGTTTTCTTTTTCTCTTATACTTCCTTACCAGGTGGATGGTGTCTCTTCATGGGGGAACAATTAAGGTGGTGTAGTGGGAGAAGAGAAATGTCGTTCTAAAACGGCATCATCTTACTGCCTTAGTAGGTTGACAAGCTTACAACTAGGGACTTAGTTGACTATTTTACCTATGTAACATGTTTGCTATTTAACGTGATGTAATACTTCTTAGGGAAGTTTTATAGGCTCGAAAGATAATTTTTTCTGTAATCCTTAGTTTTTTTTACAAATTCACAATTGATGAAAGATAAATATTTTTATTGGTCTTGCAACCGAGCCTTTTTTATTTATTGTGTTTCATATTGCTAGCATCGCATTATTAGTATTGCGGTTCGCCTTTTCCCTTAGTAGCTGATATGGGTGTAAAGTTGTCGGATATCTCTTCATCGATACGTAAGTTTTATGTTTTAGAGTGCCTAATTTTCTGGCTAAGCGATTCCTATGACCGTGCATTCTAAAATAGGGGTGGGTATACCATAATTCTTTAAGTCATATATCAATGTTTACGCATGCGAGGTGATTGTTATATGAGAGCGTAGCTTTTATCAGAGGTCTGCATAGATTTTGTACTACTGGGGTTGTACTGTTGTTATGAATTCCTTTCCTTGGCATACTCTGCCGCTTTGATGTTTATTAGCCTTATCCGATAGGCTAGTCCTTGCATGCTTTCCAATTGGGTGATGAATTCGGATTAGGTTCCGACTTTTCCTACGGACTATGAAGATTAAGAAAGAAAAAATTGCCCACATAGACGGCACCAGTGATGAGGGGGCTCCTTCTGGAGCAGCATAGTTATTTAAATAAACACAGAAAACCCAACCTTTTCGATTATCTACAAAAGATATCCCATGGGTGGTCTCCGGGAGAAAGATCTGATACTCAAGTTAAGGTTGTTCTCTTTTTTATTATTGCTTGTGCCAGAATTCATGCGATCATGGTGTATATGTTTTCCCTCCTCTTTCCTCGATTGTGGTTTCGTGGAGGGTGTTCATTGTAAGTGGTTCTTCTATTGTTTCGATCGAGGTGCTCTGCATGTTTGACAAACCAATTTGTCCAGACTTTCCTTGAGTGGATAGGTATATACCATTTATATAACCCAATTCTCAAAATTTTGAACTTAGTCGTGCTTGTGGTCTACATTTGGTTATTTCTTGTGTTTTGTAGGAAATTGAATTTGTTGACCATTGATGGCCTACTTTATCAATTATATAAAGGTGTATATTAGATATCAGAATTTGACACTTACTCCCCTTCTGACGTTCCCTGTAAACATTTACCCACAATTTTTTAACTACACCATGTATGTTTTGCTTAATTAATCTGCATTTAGTCCATTATCAACTTTGCATTTAAAAATAATCGTTCATTTTCATTATTTCAAGCATCACAAAATTTTTTTACAATCTCAGACTCGAGCTCAAGCCTACCTTTATGAAAGTGTTTAATCAAGTGAGAGACGCGACAGAATTTAAGTTTCCGTACATTTCAGGGAGAATAAACCTGAGATATTCATGTGTCTAAAATGAATATTGGGAGAAGATGGGGAGTGGCTTATGTGTAAAAGCATACTCCATTTGTTTGTGGGTAATTCCTTTCGGGCCACCACAATCTCCGGAATCAGCACGGGTCGACTCAATCATCCCGAGCACCTACAAATAAGATCCTGGGGAGTTCGCGGGACTAAGTTGTGATGCCAAGTCAGCCTTAGTTCTTGTTTACTTTACTGGAATAATGCCAATACCTCTTCCATTATTTTTGGTTTCCATTTATAGTTAGTGATCTGCATGATCATAGTCCACGTTAGCTGATCAATCGTGTGATCATGGTCCACGTCATGCTCCTTTTATTACTAGATTGTAGTCTAGTTAAGATGATCGTGGCAACTGATCATCTTCCTGCGCAATGCAAGGCGCACCTCGCACTCTGTGGGCTGCTCTTTGTGTTAGTTGTTCCTGTTCGTGGTGCGAGATGTTGACTTTGGGTTTAGATTTTGATTGGGTTGGGAAGGTGTGTATCATAAGCCCCTCTAACCAAGAAGCCATAGTGAGCTAAGTTGTTATGCTTTTTATTAGAACGAGAAAATAATAATCGTGCGCCAATTAATAAAGAAAATTTATTTTTCTTGTGAATTTGTAATGAAAATATGGTGAAGTGAGTATCGGCTCCTTGAGTAAAGATATACGAGGATATGCGACCGGGCCTTTTAATTTAACTCTTTTTTCGGGTTACAGTTGTTAGTGGCTCGAGAATGTAGGGGTAAATTTTAAATATAAAAAGAGAGGTAAGGGTGTGTTTCATGGTTAATATAAAGTTTCTCTAATTAACGTAATCACAATCCAAATAGTTAGAGGAGAATATATATAGTCTTACATAGCTTAGGCATCGTCATTTGTAACATTCTAGGATGGCAAGAGTGAGGTGTGATAATATACTGAGGAATACTGATGTGGTTGTGCTGAGAGATTATTATCCCTGTTTATCTGAATGTGAGGTCAGGATTCCCTGTTTGGCGATGTTGTGATGAGGCCCCGACCTGGTATGTTTAGTGTGTACAAACGCCAATTGCACTATGACCTGACATTGTATATCCCAGATTACTTTATGAGCGCGTTGGAGGTT
>JAULKM010003085.1:0-15284 GCA_032355605.1 Rubia tinctorum | reverse complement strand
CAAACTAGGTTGCAAAATGAAGGATTTAGATACGAAAACCGAAAACGGTTATCTAAACCCATTATGATGTAAACCTACCTAAATCTAGCAATCTTCCAACAAAAAGATAACAAAAGAGATGTTAAATGATTTAGAAAACATATGCATTTGACGTCTCATCAGTATTTCATCAATGGCATTAAATACGAAGAACCATAGATTTGATAACAACTACAAGCATTCTACCAAATGCCTAGCCATTTAAACAAACAAAGAATTCATTAGAATAAACCTAGAACAAACAACATTCAAGATTTAAAATTTCATTGCCACTATAGGAAAAATATGATAACAAACCATATTAACATAATCATCTAGAAGTATTAGCATCATTTACCCAACAAGAAGTTCTAAATTGATGTTCTTGGATTTTCATGTCTAAGAGCTAAGAAATTGTGCACATCTCTAACCTCCTAACACTTAATCATACAAACACTTCATATTCTCAAATAACCCATAGCATAAATGAATCAAACATTCACATTAAAAACACAATAAATGTTAAATAACAAATGCTTCAAGGAAGAGTGAAATCGAGGTTCATACTACATTGGTTTGGAAGTTTCAATTAATTGCTCCCAAGTACAAAACTAGCCTAGATAATCAAAACCCATAACATAGAACAAAAATATAAAAAGAAACAAGAACTTGAAGAAGAAGATAAAAAATTAGGGTTTTGGAGCTCCCGAGTCTGGCCAAGAAATCTAAGAAATGAGTGGTTGAAGTGCAATTTACAGTACAAGAAAAAGGGGAGTAAAAATCAAGTTGCAGGGTGATTTTCACAACCTGAGATTCCTTCTTTGTGACTCGCGATGCTACAATGTCAAAAAATCACCTCCTAGGAACTCCTTATTGGCATGTTGGGACACATTCTCGTGACTCGCGACAGAATCAGTCGAGTTTTGTTTTTCTTCCTCCGGGTGAACCGTTGATTCATTTTGGGAGTTCTTGTAGTCGTTTTTATAGTAATCAAGAAGACACATCCAATGGTAGAACCCTTGGAGGATGGTTATTCTCGGATAATTCTTATAAATCTACTTCAAAACTTAGATCATTTTTCATCCTCTACTTTGCTCTCCTTCTTCACTCTTTCTTCTACCAAGTTGTAAATGGCCTTCCTTCTTCACCATTCTTGTGAATGTCCTTCTTCAATAATAGTATCCAAATAAGCTCACATGTAAGTCTTCAAATCTTCAATGATAGTCTTCAAAGTCTTTAACCAATTCCTTTGTCACACAAAATCCTCTAGAAAAGTAATAAAAGTGCAAACTCGCTCTTAACTCTCCTTAGAGAATTTCAAGGAAAAATGCCACACATAGAGCACAAAAGTGTACAAAAGTGAATCCATAAAGTCCAAAAATAATCGTATAAAATGAACACATCAGACTCTAAGGCTTTGTTAATTGTGATTTTATCATCTTTTTAGTAGCTTGTTACATGATAGCATAATTACTTCACTTTGCTAGTTGTTTTGTCGTTTTAACTCGGAATTTGGAAAACCAACCAACCCCCCCTCTTTATATGCTTATACATATATATATATATGTGTGTGTGTGTGTGTGTGTGTGTGTATCTCTATATCTAGTGTAGAATTCACCTTTACATGTGAAAACCATTAGGAATATACCTATTCTTCGTGGACGACCCCAATTTTCCATTATCTACTTAGTTGTAGTTAAAGAGCACTTTAGGACTTAAAAATAGTAACTTTAAGAGGTACGGCGATGGCCTCCCAAATTTTGGCAACACTCCCGGGAAAGAGGCATTTATTTTTAAGTGCTATGCATATTATGTATGAGTATGTACTAGTTGCGAATATTTATTAGTTTTTTTTGTTTTTATTTGATCTTTGTTTGGCTCGGGGACGTATTGTTTGAGTTCTTATTGTATGGTTCGTACTCAATCCTCTACACAAGAACCCTTACACTACGACCCCGAGTTCGAGTTAAACTTGAAAATGACTAGGAGACTTTCTTTGGTAAGTGTGATTAACACCCCTCCTTACCATTTTGCGGAACCTTCTACCTCTATGGATCACCAAGAGGAACCTGAAGAGGAGATTCCGTGAGGAGGACATCAACACCCTCACGTTCAAGGAGGGAACATTCTGTTGAGACAAATCCCATTGAGGGAGGTTATGGCAATTTTGAGCAATAACCAATATGCATCATATATCCGGTGGTTGGAGCTTCTGGGCATTTTAAGTTGAAATCCAGACTTATACACTTGCTACTTTCCTTTCTTGGTAGGCAGGGGAAGATCCCAACAAACACCTCCTCGATATTCATATGTTTTGTAGTGAGATGCTTCCCGAAGGGGTGAATAAGAATTTTTTAATGTTGAAGGCCTTCCCATTTTCATTGCGAGATTCCACAAGATATTGGATTTACTATCTCCCACCCGGGAGCATTACCTCTTGGATTGAGTTGAAGAGGAAGTTTCTCTCTAAATACTTCCAGGCTTCAAAATCCCCCATCTTGAAGAACAATACTAACAACATCATCCAATGGCATGAGGAGTCATTTTATAACTACTGGGAGATATTCAAGAAAGTTCTCGCAAGTTGTCTGTATCATGGCTACTCGGATGGGGATTTGGTCAATTATTTATATGATGGTCTTCTCGATGAAGAACAAAGGCTTGTGAGAGGAGCTTGTAATAGATCTCTTGGGAACAAGTCCTCAAGGAAGGCTATGGAGCTCTATGAAATGTTAGCCGAGGAGTCGAAGAATTTTAGCTCAAGAGCCAATTTGAGGAGACAAAAGCCCAACAATGAAAGTGTTCCTTCTAACAATGGGAAGCTTGAAGACCAATTTTAAACGCTCACTTCTATGGTCAATGCTTTGATGAAACAATCCGGAGTAAAATCTCATGTAAAATCTTGTGAGATTTGTTCTTCTTCGCACCCTACAGATGCTTGTCGTACTTTGCAAGATGACTATGTGGAGGAAATAATTGACATGTGATATCAAGAAGGCCAAGGATACCAAAATCAAGGGTATCAAGGAAATCAAGGCTACTTAGGAGGCGGAGGCTACTAAAATCGGCCTTACAACAATATCGGCCAAGTCCACCTGAATCTCCAATATAGGAATGAACAAGGGAATCAAAAATTTCAACCTTATCGCCCTTCTCAACAAAAATATCGGTCACCACAAGCAAAATACCAAAGGCTTGGTGATAAGCCCCACAATCAAGGTGAAAGTTTGTGGATGTCCAAGGAGAAAATCATGCAAGCCATTGGGAAATTGACCATGTGCATGGACAAGGCCAAGAAACACCTAGATAATACCGACTCTAGCATAAAAAACCTGGAGAATCAAGTGAGCCAAATGGATCAAATCTTGAATTTGATGGAAGCGAGAGATTCAGAGAAACTTCCTTTTCAACCGGAGCTTAACCCTCGACAAAATGCAAGTACTATTACTTTGAGAAGTGGTATGGAGGTTGACACTTCCCGAAATGGTGAAATTGTTGGAAATGAGTTCGCCGTTGTTGAAGTGTTTGAGAAGGAAGTGGAGGAAGAGGCCGAGCAAGTGGTCAATGACAAAGTGAGGATGGGGAAGGATAAGGAAGAGGAGATCACCATTGAAAAATTAACATCCATTCCCGAGCCTTCATCCCCTCATCACAATAAGGAAACGATGGTGGAAATTCCTTCCTATGTGCCGGAACCAATGTTTCCAGAAGCTTTGAAAGATAAACGGATGAAGGCGTCCAACAAGGACATCTACAAAGTCTTTCATAGATGTGAGGTAAATATTCCCCTCTTTAATGCTATTGAACAAATTCCTAAAGGAATTGTGTGTGGTAAATAGGAAACAAAGAGAAAAGAACAAGCTTTATAATGGGAAAGTGAACATGTCTCCACTTTGTACCAAAAGGAGTTACCTCCTAAATGTAGTGATCCCGGCATGTTCACATGTCTCAACTTTGAGCATTCTTGAAGAGGTAATTTCAAGCACTCCTTCTCTAATCTTAGAGGAGTCCAAAAAACTGGAACTCTTTCAATCCCTTGTGAAAGCCCTGATGATTGAGCTTAAACCTTTGCCAAGTGACCTCCAGTATGCATTTCTTGGGGAAGGAGAAACACTCTCGGTCATCATTTCGAGTATGTTCCCCCAAGAGAAAAAGGAAAAGCTAATGGGGGTTTCACAGGAGAACAAGGAAGCAATTGGATGAACTATTTCAAACATCAAAGGTATAAGTCCGTAAACTTTCATGCACCAAATCTTGTTAGAAGATGATGCAAAAATAGTGCGACAACCCTAACGTAGTTTAAATCCACCTATGATAGAGATGGTGAAGGTGAAGATTCACAAATTGCTCCAAGCGGGGATGATTTATCCAATCTCGGATAGTAAATGGGTGATCCCAACTCAAGTGGTTCCAAAGAAGAGTGGGGTGACGGTAGTTGAGAATGACAAGGGTGAAATGATGCCCACCTACGTCCAAAACGTATGGCGAGTTTACGTTGACTAATGGAGGCTAAATGCGGTAACCTGAAAGACTACTTCCCATTTCTATTCATTGATCAAATTCTCGATGATCTTGCACGTCATCCATACAATTGCTTCTTGGATGGGTACTCAGGGTATTTTCAAGTAGCCATAGCCCAAAAGACCAAGAGAGAACCACATTCACATGTCCATTTGGTAAGTTTGCTTATTAGCGTATACATTTTGGGCTATGTAATGCCCCCTACTTTCCAAAGGTGTGTGGTAATCATTTTCTCGGAATTTGTTGAAGTGTTCCTGGATGATTTCACCATTCATGGTAATTCTTTTGACAATTTTTTAGCGAATTTAGCACAAGTTCTTAAGCATTGCATTGAGACTAATCTTGTGTTAAATTTTGAGAAATGTAATTTTATGGTAGAACAAAGCATTGTCTTAGGCCACATTGTCTCCTGTAAGGGTATTGAGGTAAACAAGGCAGAGATAGATACAATTCATACTTTGCCTTACCCTACTAATGTACGGGAAGTGCGCAGTTTTCTTGGTCATGCAGGATTTATCGCCGGTTCATTTAGGATTTTTCCAAAATTGCATCTCCTCCATGCAAGTTGCTGCATAAGGAGGTTGAATTTGTGGTGGACAAGGGTTGTAAAGGGGTCTTTAATTTATTAAAGGAAAGGTTAGTTCAGCACCTATAATTTAATCCCTGGATTGGTCCATGCCCTTTGAGATCATGTGCGATGAAAGTGATTATGCTGTCGGAGCGGTGCTTGGTCAAAGAGTGGGGAGGGTGCCTCACGCTTTCTACTATGCCTCCATGAATTTCAATGAGGCCCAAAATAACTACTCCACCACTGAAAAATAATTTCTATTTGTACTATTTTCTTTAGAAAATTTTTGATCTTATTTTATTGGTAACAAAGTTATTGTGTACACTGACCATGCAGCACTTCGTTACTTGATGACGAAGAAAGAGGCCAGGCTAAGATTGATTAGATGGATCTTGCTTTTGAGCGAGTTATTTTGTAGGTATGGGACAAGAAGGGCACGGAGAACCTTGTAGCCCATCATTTGAGCCAGTTGGTTCCATGCCAAGAAGTTGAGGTAAAATCATCAATGACAGAGCACATACATGAGGAGTTCCCCGATGAACAATTGTTTGTAGTCCGAAACCTCCAAGAGTCGTGGTATGTTAACATTGTGAATTACCTTGTCTTCGGTAAATTTCCTCCCCATTTTTCCAAAGCTCAAAAAGATAATCTAAGAAGTGATGCTATGTATTATTTGTGAGATGATCCTTTTTGGTGGATTCATTGTGTAGATCAAGTTGTTAGAAGATGCATCCCGGATAATGAAGTGCATTCAATTCTTGCCTTTTGTCATTCTTATGCATGTGGAGTTCATTTTGGACGGACAAGGACCTCTAGGAAAGTCCTAGAGAGTGGTTTTTATTGAATACCTTGAATATACATGCACACATATATATATATATATATATATATATTTTCAAAGCTTGTGATAAATGTCAAAGGGTAGGGAACATTTATTCTAGAAATGAGATGCCTAAAAAAACTATGTTATATTGTGAAATATTTGATGTTTGGGGCATCAATTTTATGGGTCCGTTTCCTAACTCTTGTGGCTTTACATACATTCTTCTTTCTGTTGATTATGTGTCAAAGTGGATTGAAGCCAAATTCACTAGGACTGATGATTGAAAAGTGGTTGTAGATTTCTTGAAAGATAACATTTTCTCTAGGTTTGAGGTCCCCCGAGCCTTGATTAGTGACCGAGGCACCCACTTTTGCAATCGGACAATAGAGGCACATTTGAAGAAATATGGTGTCACACACAAGACATCCACCGCCTACCATCAACAAACCAATAGCCAAGCTGAAGTTTCCAACAGAGAAATCAAGTTCATCCTTCAAAAATGGATTAACCTTAATCAGAAGGATTGGAGTTCTCGGTTGAATGACGTCTCGTGGGCATATATGATGGCTTATAAGACACCAATCGGTATGTCACCTTATCGGTTGCTTTTTGGAAAACCATGCCATTTACTGGTGAAAATATAGCACAAGATTATTGGGCAGTCAAGAACTTTTACCTTGATATAGATGATGCTGGTTTGCATAGGAAGCTACAATTGAAAGAATTGGAGAAATACAAAGAGAATCCTATGAGAATTCCAAAATATACAAGAAAAAGACAAAGTATTTGCATGGCAAGATGATTAATAAGAAGGAGTTTGATGTGGATCAAAAGGTCATATTGTTTCATTTTTTCCTTTGCCTATTTCTCGGTAAATTAAGGTCGTGGTGGATTGTTCCTTTTAAGGAGAAAAGGTATTCCCGCATGGAGAGGTGGAAATCTTAGATCGAGCTAAGTCCAATTCCTTCAAGGTAAATGGACAACGTTTGAAACCTTACCACGAAATTTTTATGCTGGAAAAAGGAGACAACGTTGATCTTCTTGATCTAGTTTGTGAGTAAAGCCCAAAATGGGAGGTAAGTCGCATAAAAATAAGTTTATTCCTTCAAGGTAAATAAACTTAGTTTTGATCATCCGGATCGTCATTCGTGACTTCCCCTTGATGCGTTTCAATTTAATTTTTTGTCATTATTTTATCGTGCTCTCTTCACGGGTGTGTTTTTCCATAATTTTGTAGCAATTTGAATAGCACAGGATGGACGGATTAAGGAAAGGAGACTTGGAAGAAGGGATGGAATCTTAGAGGTTGGGTAATAGTTCAATTTTTCTAAGCATTGCGACTCGCGAAGAAGATGTCACGACTCACGAGGAAGATGTCGCGACTCGCGATGAACAGGGGAATTTTAACCTTCCCAGTCCATATTTTTTGTGACTCGCGACAGAGGTTTTGCTAGTCGGGAACCAATCAGATAAAAATTCTAAGAAGGTGAATTTTCAGGTCCAGAATTTGTGAGTCGTGAATTGGATTTTTGCGATTCCCGACCCACTGTATCGCACGTCACGATAATCCTGTCCCACATCGCGATGTAATCAGATGAAATTTTGAGAACTGTGAACTTTTTATTCGACATGTTCGTGACTCGCGAACCGACTTTCGTGACTCGCGACCAGATCAGATTTTTTTTTAACTTTGAACTTACAGTCAGTGGAATTCACGAGTTATGAATACAGGGTCACATATCACGACAAATTTCATGACCTGCGTTGATTTAGTCGCACGTCGTGATGAACTTAGAAGGATTTCTTTTTTTGTGAACTTTCAGTTCCTAAATTTCGGGAGTCGCGAACCCTCATCGTGAGTCCCAAAATTTTAGGTTTGACTTTCAGACCCATTGACTCTCTCGTCGTGAGTCACGACCATAGCTTCGCGACTCGCAACACCTGTCCAGAACAGTTTTTAAATCGGGCATACCCATCTTCTTCTATTCTTTCTACTCAATATCTCTGTCGCCCTTCACTTCGGCCATAAATCAATTCCCCTTTCGGAAAAATCTGTATCCCACCACCCTTTAATCCACCTTTCCAACACACTAAAAACAAATCTGGCTGAAATTCAGAAGAAATCCAAACTTCAGTTTTTGGGGGTTTTTTGGATTTTGATTTCTTAGAGATATACATTGTTGTGGGTTTTCTCTTTTAACCTTCCTACACTCCAGTTGGTAAGAATTATCACTTTCCTTTTGCTTGAATTGTAATTTATGCATAGATTGAGGAATTGTATGTTTGTGTTTTAGGCTTGAATTATAAGATTGTGTAGTGTGGTTGATTTTTTATGCAATACTCTTTATTGATGCCATGTTCATATGTTTCATTTTGAGTACGAAAATAGTAGAAATGTGTTATATGTTTAGCCTAAGATTTGAATTGTTGGATATTTTGACAGTGGTTAAACATAATGAGACATGTCTTCGTTTGTGCTTATAGTGAATTAAATGGTTGATGAGTGGGCTATGTGATGATCTCAATTTTTTAAGGTTTGAGTGAATAAATTCATGAACGTGCATATATTTAAGTGAGTTCATCATTGAGTTAAGTATATTCATGAATTGTGGAAAAAGTGGTATATATCGTCCGGCTTCATGGAATAGGACATAAGTGCATTATTGATCTATCTAGAAATGGATGACATTAGAGTTTACATATAACGACATACACACATCCTAGCATCCTTATTGTTACTTTCGTTGATCATCGTATGTTAACTACATCATTGTAACTGTAATTGCTAAACTCTATAGTGGTGTTTGGATGTTTGTTGTTATAAGTTGAACATTTTTTGGATAATTTCTAGTGTGAAGTTAAATGTTCTAAAATTTACATCCTTGTGTAGTTGACATTATTTTCTGTTTTAATAGCCATGGTTTTGAAGAAGAGGCTGAGAGTTCCTCAGAGGGCAGGCCCTTCCGCCCTTCCTCTACCTCCACCCCCGGTTCTCGAACCATCACCACCACTTCCTCCAGATCGATTCATGGGTTAGACCCAAATTACCAGAGCATATGCAGATAGGTGGATATCTAAGCCTCTCATAGGATGCATGAGACAAGTTTCATAGATGGGACCGCGTTAGATGCTCTCAGGATGGGCCAGTCGGTCCATTACCTCCTCTCCAAAGGAGGACTTGAGAGATTTATGGACAAGAGTGCCCCCACCTATAGGCAATAAACTTTGGAGTTCCTCTCCACGGTGCAATTGTGCAGTATGAGAGACTGTGAGCCGTGCGAGAGAAACACTGTTTCCACCTAGATGATGTCTCTTGGGAGATTACAGTTGCACAGATTGAGGCAGCCTTTGGGTGGGCATTGGATCCGTAGGCCCAGGAGCTTGATATTATGGAGGACACCTAGTTTTGGGGCGACATTGGATCCGTAGACCATTGGATCCGCAGGCCCAGGAGCTTGATATTATGGAGGACACCTAGTTTTGGTACACTATCACAAAGATGGGGAGACACCCGAGAGACAAGAACAATATTATCATCCACTTCGCTCTCATATTTGTTCATCAATTTTTGGCGGGCATGTTATTTTGTCAGTTTGAGCTGAATAACATGAGGGGATAGGCTACGGGATATAGGCCAAGTTCTGGATAACGAGGGTAATCAGTGTGGCTAAGTAGCCGAAGGGGGAGATTTCTATGGGAGGGATGATCACTCTCTTAGTGGAGTACCTCTGCCTTGTTGTCCTTGATAGTTTCGCGCAGGTAGACAGGAGTTATTCATACCTTATCTCCTTACCGAGGAGGAAGAACCCCCACTTCATTGACTACAAAGTTGTTCTGGGGGTATACCACTAGATCTACGGGAAGACGGGTGTCACTTTTATGAGGCTTCCCTAGTTCCAGCGGAACAGGCTAGAGCCTGACACACCGGTGGAGGACTTAGCCATTGATGTGGATGTGCAGTGCCAGAAAAAGTTTCAATGGGAACTTCTCAATCTCCCACCACAGCTGGTCCAGGTGGAGGAGGGTGCACTACCATTTGTTCCACACACACCACAAGGTTCACCAGAGTCTCCACCCATATTTGAAACTAAGCCAGTACATGAGGATAACGCCACAGCCAACCCCGACAGCCACCTCCATATTTTTATTCACGACTGCACAACATGATATATGACCATAACTTATATATGTAGCGGAACCTTTTGGACATGGATGAGGAGATTGATAAGCTCTCATCTAGAGTCTGGGACTTGCAGGCATCCTCTGGTGGGCCCCCAGGCCCAGATCCCAAGGTAGCGAGGTGCGAGGAGCAGCGCCAGAGGAATGAGGCGTGTATGGCCCTATATCTGCAACGCTACAGAGATGGTGGTTCATCCTCACAACAATGATTCAGCTCGGTGGCACTTTTGTGAGCCAATTCCTTCCATTGTCATTTCTACTATATTTGCCATGTTTTGTCTACATTGAAGGTAATGCAACATTTTAAGTGTGGGAAGGGGATTTAGCTCTAGAATTCATTTGCTTTCGATGATTTTGTTTTGGGATATTCCTTGTTTTGAATATTTTGGCCTTTTGGGACATTTTCTTTATTAGTTTGAATATTTCAAATTCTTTTTGCTATTTTTGATTGGAAAAACAAGAAAAAAATCATGATTGAATTTTTAAAAAAACAAAAAAAATAATAGAAAACAAAAAATTCCGCTGAGTTGAAAACCCAAGAGGTCAATTTAGGTAACACTGGGGGCTCGGATAGGCTGAAAACCCAAAAGGGTTGTCTAGGTAAAAATGACAGGCTAATTGTGTGGGTGAGATGTGAGCCAAAGAAACATGATGTGTGGCTAGAATGATAACCCGAAAGGGCTCCTTGGCAAAATGAGAGAAAGAGAAAAATAAAAAAGGAAAGTTTTTTTTGCAGTTTTACTCATTAACAGGTGTTGGAGCCATAAGGTTGCGGTTGACATTTGAATGATCGAGTAGCCTAACATTATGGTACATCTTGGGATTGGGTAATTTAGATGGAAAATGAAGGTATGAAATTCTAAATTCTTGATATGCTTCGTTTTTTTGTTGATATATTGGTATGAATTGAAGTTCGCATTTGAACATTTGACATAGTTTTGACATCACTTGATACCATTGGATTTTGGGATCATCTATTAGAGATTTTAAGATGTTTTCATGGGAATTAGTGAATTGATAAGTGGAATGATTGGGTAGAATTAGGAGTGGGGTTGTGTTCGAATTCTCATTTGAGCTTGATTTTAAAACTTATGATATTGAGAGTTTTTGATAGTCTTTTATCGGGGGAATATTTGTATTAGTATATGGATGCATGAATTTATTTGCATGGTTGAATCATTTCTTACTCGAGAATGAGTAAGGTTCAAGTGTGGGGATGTTTCATGTGTTTGTTTTATGTGCATATTTTGGGACTTTTTGGAATAACTTCTGTGCTCTTTTATCATCTAGAGCTTGTGGTTTACCTTGAAATTCACCTAGGAGAGCTAAGCGTGACTTTTACACTTTTATGACTTTTCCAATGGATTTTGTGTGACGAGAAAAAAAGCATCAAGACTTGAAGATCGAGGACCATTGAAGACCATTTAATTCATATTTTGAAGATTTCAAGACTTGAAGAGAAGTAAATTGGAGAGAAAGCTAGAAACTATAAGAAGAAGAAGAATCGAAGTTTTGATTCTGGTCATCCATCGCGAATTGCGACAATCTGGTCGCAAGTCGCAATGAACGGGTGGCCAGAACCTCTTATCTTTTTCTTGTACTATAAATAGTACACATTATCATCTCTCTCCACAACTTTTTCTTTCCGATTTTAAATAGCTCTAAACCCTAGTTTTCTTCACTTTTCATCTAGTTTTATGTTTTTTTATTTATTTTTGATTTACTTTGTATGTTAAGTATGATTGCTAGTAGCTAAATTCATCACTTGGGAGCAATTGATTGAAGCTTAAAAACCCATGTAGTGAAACTCTATATTACTCTTTCATGAGTATTTATTGTGAAACATTTATTGTGCCATTGATGTTGTTGTTTAATTCATTTATGTTATGCGTTGTTTGAGAATATGAAATGTTTGTATGATTAAGTGCTAGAAGTGTTAGGAAAGTGTACAATTTCTTCTCACCTTCGGCATGAAAATTCAAGAACATGGAACTAGAACTTCTTGTGGATGGATGATGTTAATCTTGCTAGATGAGTATGTTAATGTTTTTTGTTATCATATTTGTCCTAAGATAGCCATGAAATATTGAATCTTGAATGTTGTTTGTTCTAAGTTTAGTTCAATGAATGCTTTGTTTGGTTAAATGGCTAGGCATTTGGTTTAATTCTTGTAGTTGTTATCAAATCTAAGGTTCTTAGCATATAATGCCATTGATGAAATACATTTAGGCATTGTTTGTCTAAAGTTCTTATCAAGGAGGTTTACAAATGGCCATTGAACATCTTTGCAAATTACTACTAAGAAGAAATGAATGTTTCTCTTAAAATGAGAAGTGATGACATTTCCCATAGGTAATTAATGTGGATGAATGAGTTAATGTGTCTAGGATCTATAAGTGGTTTGGAAGTGGAAATAAATTGCCTCCAAGGCTTTTTTAATTGTGATTTTATCATCTTTTTAGTATCTTAATAATGATAACATAATTACTTCACTTTGCTAGTTGTGTTGTCTTTTTAACTCATAATTTAGAAAACCAGCCGAAAAATCCCCCCTCTTTACATGCTTATGTGTGTGTATGTATATCTAGTGTAGTATTCACCCTTATATGTGAAAACCCTTAGGAAAATCCCTCTTCTTCATTGACGACCCCGATTTGCCATTATCTACATAGTTTCAGTTAAAAAGTACTTTAGGGCTTAAAAATAGTAACTTTGAGAGGTACGGTAACTACTTCCCAGGTAGCTTCTTTGGTGGTGTAAGATAGTTCTACATATATATTTTGTACACCTTACCTTTAATTTGGTATGTTGGTTGGTTAGATTGCTTTAGTTTCTTTTGGATATTAGAGTGTGAGAGATTCTTATGTCTTTGGAGGCTAGGGTAGTCTAGGAATAAATGTTGGGTTTTTCTTTGATCTTTAATTGTTCTTGTTACTCAAGGACAAGTACATGTTTAAGTGTGGGGGGATTTATGAGACTCTAGAAGCATGCGATTTCTAATGCTTTTAGCATATATTTTAGTAGCTTTTGTATGGTTCATTGCTAGGTTTAAGTAAGTTTACATTACAAAGAGTTTAGATAGCCATTGTTGGTTTTCTTGTTTAAATCCCTCATTTTGTAGATTATTTAGAACTAATGGATACTATGTTCTTACGAGCATCTAGATAATATTTTGTGAGGTTCATTGTAGACCGATCCTAAGCACTTTGGAGTAGATTAGTCAAAACCATTCACAAAAATAGTAGAAGATATTTGAAGGTCATTCGCAGGGATGGTAGTACACCGAAGGCCACACGCTTAATCTTGGTAGTAGATGGGGTGCACCACATAAAAAGAGCTAATGTCAGGAAAAATATGGAGACTGGTATGGCCCATGCCCCTTTGCACAGCCTGTTCCAACCATATAGCTCGAGCAGCTAATTGCTGATGTGGGCCGAGTCCTTTTGCATAGCTTGTGCATCCTGAAGGTCAAGATTTGAAGTTCCAATCCATGTGCAGCAACCATATGCGCGGCTAAGCCATCTGAAGTTAA
Source organism: Rubia tinctorum (assembly GCA_032355605.1). NCBI lineage: Eukaryota > Viridiplantae > Streptophyta > Magnoliopsida > Gentianales > Rubiaceae > Rubia > Rubia tinctorum. The sequence continues at coordinate 1,643 of JAULKM010003085.1, read as the reverse complement.
ATATTTCAGCTTAAGTTTGTAGACTGCATGCACCTGCATGGGCTGCGCTGATCAGACGGCCAAGTGAACCATCCAATCTACGGTCAAAAAGGAATTGGACATGCCTCATGCTCAGTTTGTCCAGGAACTGCCTCCAGTCCGCGGCCCGTGTGCTATTGCACGGCCCATGCCGACGTGGTATGTCTATTTTATGCAGTTATTTTAGGACCTTTTGGATTCACTTTTGTACACTTTTGTGCTCTATTTGTGGCATTTTTTCCTTGAAATTCTCTAAAGATATTTAAGAGCGACTTTGCGCTTTTATACTTTTCTGGAGGATTTTGTGTAACAATGGAATTGTTGGAAGATTTGAAGACTACCTTTGAAGATTTGAAGACTTACATGTGAGCTTATTTTGATACTATCAATGAAGAAGGCCATTCACAATAATTGTAGAATAAGGAAGGTCACTTACAAAGTGGTAGAAGATAAAGTGAAGAAGGAGAGCAAAGTTGAGGATGAAGAATGATCTAAGTTTTTAAGCAGGGTTATGAGAATAATCCGAGAAGAACCAGCCTCCAATGGTTTCACAATTGGATCTGTCTTCTCAAGTACTATAAAAACAACTACAAGAACTCCCAAAACGGATCAACAGTTCACTCGGAGGAAGCAAAACAAAAAGAGTTGAGAGCTGGACTTCACTTTGTCGCGAGTCGCGACGGAATTGTCGCGGTCGCGAAAGATGCCCCGTAACTTGCTTTTTACTCCCCTTGTTCTTGTACTATAAGTAGCACTTCATCAACTCATTCCTCGTCCTTCTTTACCCGACTTGGGGGCTCCAAAACCCTAGTTTTTTACTTTCTCCTTTATTTTCTTCTTGTTTCTTTGTACATTTTTGTTTTATGTTATGGGTTTTAATTATCTAGGTAAGTAATCTCCTTGGGAGCAATGGATTGAAGCTTCGTTACAGATGTCTTGAGAATCATTTTTATCTATTTAATGTTTTCTCTATTGTGTATTTATTTTGCTTGAATTTGATTGTTGATCCATTAATGGTGTTAGAAGTTTGAGTATATGAATTGCATGTATGATTATGTGTTAGGTTTTGAAGAAAGTAGCTAATTCTCCCTTCCTTTTATATGAAATCCAAGAGCATGAGTTAGAGCTTCTAATATTGTTGATGATTTGATGAATGCTAGATAAATGTGATAATGTAAAATTCATTATCATGTTTGTTATATGTAGCAAATTGGAGAGGTTTATGAACGTTGAACGTTCTTGGCTATTTTTGTGTGAATACATTAATTGGTTAAATACTTAGACACGGTGTAGTGTTTATAAGTGTTACCAAGCTTATTGATTCTTCGTGCTTAATGCCATTAATGGGATACCTTTAGGCATTGAACGACTGAAGGGGCCATTAGTGAGGTTTAGCTAAAGATGTCGAATCCACTTTTGTAAACTACTATCAAAGAAGGGTGGAAGATTTGTCTTCACAACAAATAGTTAAAGTAGTGAATAGATAGTGAATTCAAGGATAGATAATAGTTTCGGAAGCGAAAATCTTTTCCCCCAAGGATTTGTTATTTGTATTTTTTATAAATTTTTCTTAGTTTGTAGCATGATTAGCATAGTTACTTGACTTTTCTAGTTATCTTGTCTTT
>JAULKM010003076.1:0-15285 GCA_032355605.1 Rubia tinctorum | reverse complement strand
ATGGCCCAGATTTTGAATCGGACGAAAAGCGCGCTTTTTCATTGAAAAAGCGCTTCGAAAAAAGCGCTCAAAAGCGCTCAAAAGCGCGCGCTTCTCGTCCGCTCCAGCGCTTCGCCAGAAAAAGCGCTCAGTCGAGCGCTCAGCGCTTTTTAGCGCTTAAAGCGCGCTTAAGCGCGCTTTTTAAAACACAGGTTCTTGATGACATTGCCTTCTGGGAGCAATTTCCACCACCCGATGGGTTTGTCCCTTCGGACCCGAGAAAGGGAAATCTTCCCAAAACTAGCTTGCAGGCCCTTCAGGTTTTTTCCATCCATTTACATGTTTTCCCGTCTCTTTTATCATTATCTTTGAATTGTTCAGAGTTTAATTTTGTTTTCTTTTTTCTCAGGTACCTTATGCGGATGAAGATACTAGCAAAACCAGTGATTAACCCGGCTGGCCTCGAGATAATTAGTAATCTTTGGATATATTATTCGTGACTGCAACATTCAGGACTTGTTTACATTTGTTTACATTTATGGACCGCTTTGTGATGTGTTTTCATTTCTTGACTGCATTTGGCATGGTCTATTATTTTCTTGGTGTAATGCTTCCATATATTGCAAATTGTTCTTAAGTGGACTGAAACTGTTGAATTGTTATGCAGTCGTGTGAGGCTGGATGGACTAATATGTTTTAACTGCGATACAGTCGTGTGGGGCTGTTTAGACTATTATTTTTTGACTGCTATCTGATTCTGTTTTATGTTCTATGTGGATAAATATGTTCTGCAATTGCATAAAATGTGTGGCTGTTATTATCTTATCACCGACACATTGCAGCCATGCGGCTAGCTATAAAGGTTTTGCTGTTCCTGGCGGGGCAATGCGTTCGGGTTGTGTTGTAGTATCAGTTACCGAGTCACAATAGTTACGTTAGGTTATAATCGATTATGAAGCTGTGATGTATGATTCCTATGTTATGCAACAATCCTATTAGTTGCGAAACTGATTTGTTCTTTGTGGGACATTCATATGATATTAAAACAGTCTGAGATACACTTTTTGAATGACCCTGAGTTCGGGAAGCATGCAATTAATGATGATTAATGGATTAAAAACCACTGACCGCAACCAGGAAATGTTAAATGAAATCCTTAGGATGGCGTAATGATGTGATTGTCTAATGTGAGGGATAATGTAGTGTGCCTAATCAGTATTTGCTTCTTCTGTCCTGTGTTTCGTTAAGGTCTCAGACTTGGGTATTTATGAAAAGAAAATGCATTCATTGATTCATACACACTGTTTTTACATCCAAAATCAAATAGGGGAAATACCATCCCTATTTTACAAGGTTGCACATTAAACATGACTTAGGAAAACCAAAATGCATGTTTACAAAAGAACAGTTTGCACAACCTTACAAAATAAATTTCCAGCCATATTCTTTCAGCCCATTTCCATGCTCAGCATGAGATCTTGAACTTTTACTGTCCTTTCAACAACAATCAGCTCTTCCAAACAACTTCTCACAATTTCTGAGTTCACAATTAAGTTTTTTGGCAAAATACCCAGCCTATTCAACCTTTGCTTACCCATATGTAGAAGTTTAAAGTTATTTCCCCCCTTATCCTTCATGATTTCAATCATCACATTTTGCAAAGACAAGAAAATGAGGTCAATTTTTTGGGACCCTCTCTTTCATAAGCCTGTAGAAGCAAAGAACTTGTAGAAGTCTGTAAAAGTCTCTCTAAGGTACTGCTAGGGGTTTCATGTTGTAAACTTTGAATAGAAGCAAAGAACTCCAAGTCTAGGATGTTTAAATCGGGTGACTTGGCTGGTTGGCGCACCATTTTGCTGCTGCTAAAACTCAGGGTCATTTGACAGAATATGGGAGGGGGCATTGTCTTGCTATATATGTTTGCTTAACCAATCCGGCCACTTTTCTTTACTTGCAGGGATGACATGATAAATCAATTTCTTTCTAATGCATTCCCTATTGACCTTCTTAATAGGAGTTAAAACTTTGGTCCCCCTAGGCCTATTGATACTGTTATTTTTTGCAGCAACATCAGTGTAAGGAAACACACATATTTTACCATCAAAGACACAATTTGCCTCATGGTTAAATATAGGCCTACAAACTGCACATAAGAATACCAACTTGGGTATATAATGCTTGTTATGTTGTGTCCTATATGGTTCAGCTCATTTGGGGAAAGTAAGTACCTTGAGGTAGATTTAGTGAGGTAGAACCACTTTTCATCAATATGAATGATGTTATGCATGTCTTTGAATTGCATGTTGCACTCGATACTTGATATACACCATTCCATTCTTTTTATCTTGGTGGTTGTTGATAAGAATGGATGAACCGCATTTGTATGGCTCCTGATTTCCTTGTTCATCACAGCCCGGTGAACTGTATTCTTGCTGATATGCAGACCAGCAGCGACAACCCTGCAGGTTCTCCGCTTTGGCAGGGGTATAGCCATACGAGTTGTTGTGTCGATTGGTTTTTTTAGTGGGGCATGAACTTCCATGCCTGCGGGATCTTGTGTATATTGTTCCACCACGAACAATCTGCTTTTCACTCTTACCCAAATGGTGCTGATTGTTCGGATGGAACACCCCCGTTGAGCTGTTGCCTCAACTCTTATGTGTTGCTTTAGCTTTCCTTTAGTGTTGTGTTACAACAAAAAATGTGCTATTTGCTGCCTTTCCTCATCTGTTAAATTCCTTCCCACTATCATAGCCCCACCACCATTAAAAGCCCTGTGAAGATCTTTGTTTTATGAGGGACCAAAATGTTTTTAAAAAGGGAATCTGAGGGCTTTTAATGATGGAACAAAAGGGAATGAAGGACTGCAGATTTGGAAAGGTGGAAATGAGTTGAACCTTGCAGAGAATGAAGGCTTTTACAGAGGACCAATTTTTTTTTTGTATTTCTAAATTGTTTTTGTTCTGGGTGCTAGTTTTAAATTTTTTGGCTCCAAAATTGAAAAGTTGGAGCCAAATATGATATTCTAGTGCTACAATAGAAATTTTGGAGATAATTCTTACTTTGTAACAGCTTTATTACCACTAGATTAGAATTATAGACAACAATTATTGTACAGGTCCCGTCTACAGTACTTGTCAGCCTTTTAGCAGCTTTCCCATTTCTTTTTCTATTGTAGAAATTTCCCACCTCAATTTGAGAAATTGAGGTGGGACAAAGGTAGTAGTTATTTTTCATGGGTTTCCAACATGAATATTAGATCGTTAAGACATATTGGGGGGTTTCAGAGTGATTTCAATTGTGAAATGAAACCACTCTGAAATCACACTGAAACCACGAAATCCCATAATGTGGGTGTCAAAACTTTGAAACTGCTTCTCAGTTTCGATTAACTGAGACCGTTCCAGCTTGATTTCCGTACACCAACCCTTGTGATTTTGCGGGATCCCTTCCCAACATGCCTATGTTCAGCACAAACCCATCCCAAAACAATGCGTTCCTCCGTTTAAATTATAATACAGTGATACTTTATAATGTTACTCCCGTTTTAGTACTATACTACCAAGAATGGTAGATAGTGGTAAGCACCGGGGTCGTACACATAAATGTTAGGAATCTAATAATCAACTAAACACAACCGCGGTCTGGTCGTCAATCCGACCACGTGTTAGGAATAAACAGTGTTGTGAAAACAGTAATGGGGGGAGGGGGTTGTATGCAATTGATTGCGAGAATTAACAATAAAAACTAACACCCGGAGAATGTTTGCATAACATGGTCAATGTTGTTCAATCATCGATTTCATCAAATACAAGAACTAAACCCTATTCTAGTGTTTGTGTCATGTGGTGAGGACAATGGTAAAAAATTCCCACTATCTATCACATAGAGATGCGTGTATAAAATCTTTCATCAGCCTCCGCAACTAGGGGAATGCAACAACAGCTATGACTCATTGCGCATGTCTGATTGTCTCCGTGCAATTAAGTTCCGAGCGGAACACCACGAACGAACTCCCTTAGTCCTACAAAGGCAAAGGAAGTAGCCGTCTTATCGATGGATCTAGGATCAACAATATTATCCTTGTTTTCTACCTACTCTATCTCTACCTGCAACCCTTCGGACCTCTTTGGTCGGCTAACTAGATGCATGGTCGATCGTGACGATTAACAACGGTAACCTTCGTGCACACGCCCAATTCCGGACTATTGCCCCCTCCCCCAAGCGCATCTAGGTTTACTTAACCGGGGAGTCACAATATCCACCAACATAGACTTGGTAGTGTGCCAAGAGAGTGTGACAATCATGCAATTCACAAGAATATTAAGAACAAGCCAACATAATAATCACAAAACACATAGAAATAGGTAGAAACATCAAAATATGAATACAAATACAATCCCCAAGTTGGATCCCTACTCCCTAAGCATCGAATGGAAGTATTTCATTAGATTCAACACCTTTGTGCAAAAGAAAATAAAAAGATGAAAAGAAATAAACTTGGAGATAAGAAAGAGTATTTTTTCTCTCTAGCCTACTATTAGGGTTTAAAAATGAGCATAAATTTAAACCATAGTAGACAAAGGTCCATATATATAGTAGTACGGAATTGTGCCTAAAAATAGGCCCAAAAGTGGCCAAAAGCTCCAGCAGCTGCCACTGGTGCGGGGTACCTCGTAACACGGCCTGTGTGAGCCAAGATAACCTTGTATTGGCGTGGGACGCTAGCCATGGCATGGGATTTTCTGGTCGTGCTGGCACTGGGCACCGGCTCTAGCAAGAGCCATTCCGCCTTGCATCGGTCATCTCTTCATTTTGCTCCTTCTGATCTGCGCCATGCATCATTTGTCGTGCCCCGTTGGCTAGAACATCCATTTTCCCAGTACCTTGGTACTCCCCGCGTAATTCTTCACACTCCGGGTCATGTAAAATGCAACATCCCGCTCCCATACTTAACCAATTTTAGAGTGAAAATGTTAGTTGGAGTGCACGACCAGCGAAAATGGGGACCCCTCATGTTGGAATTTGACACGACCCATGTCAGGTAGTACGAGATATGCCAAGTCCCCCTAATATGGGCTGTGAAAAGTGACACAGGCCGTGCTAGCTTTTGGCTCGTGTCGAGCTTGTGCGGTCCGCATCGGCCGTGGCTGGCTCTCTTGGTTAACTTCTTTGCTCCGCTATAGGTGACCCTTTGATCTTGTTTGGGTGTTCTTGTAGTAAATTTTATAGCGCCCGAGAAGAAAAATCCAATGGTCACACTCTCAGGGGGCTGATTCTTCTTGAATTTTTCCCAGAACTCTATGTAACCTCGAACAACAATCCCTTTGTTTCTTCCTTGGCCTTCATTAACTTCGAATCCACCTTTGTTGCTCCTAATTCTATATACTACCCCGTGTTGGAGTCCGTGGCCTTCAATCTACTACCATCCTTGTGTATGGTCTTTGATATCTTCTACCATTCTTTCAAATGGCTTTCAAATATTTACTACCAACCTCACGAACGACCTTCTACAAAAGAAAATGAAAAAACACTCATGAGCAACCTACTAGTGATATCAAAGAGGAAGATCTAGGTGCCCATGAATACAAAGTGTCCATTAGTTTCAATTAAGTCTACATAATGTGGGATTTAGACAAGAAAACTAATAGTGGCCGTCTAATTTTTCGTGCAAATCTAACTAAAACTAGCAATCTACCAAACAAAGGATGATAATAAATGTCTTAAATGCAATAGCTAATGCATGTACAATGGTGCACATCAAGATTCAATCTCATTTTGTGTCATATCAGCATAATTCTTGAGTTTATTTTCTGAAGCATTATGAAATGATGCATTTTCCACATTTACAATCGCAAAATCAGAGAGTGGGATATTAGATGTAAAAATTGTGGGCAACAAAGATGCATTAATTTTATGAGATGGAACACGGGCATCAATAACTGATGCTTTATCTTGTTAGTTGAGTTCTGCTAGAGTTTTTCTTCCATTTTTTAGCGTTTCCTTTTTATTTTTATCCTTGTATCTTCATTAGATACATGAAAGGTTTTGTCAGATTTATTTTTAAACACATGCACATAAAGTTATTTAGTTATAGATATATCAGAAGAAGAAGCCTTGCCCCCATTACTTGACATCCTTCTCTGATCAATATTGGGAGCAAGGGTTTTACCTGTTTCTTGATTGAATTGGGTATTATTCTTAGATCTCCAGGCATTAAGTGAATTTTTGATGAATCAAATTTGCAAACAGAGGAAACATGCTCGAATTTCATACACTTTGAACAATATAGCGGAACACATTTGTAATCGACATACTGCAAGAATCCTGAACCGCGATATTCATTCCAAACCCTCTCACGTAAAGGTTTTGTAATATCAATCTTTACACAGACTTTTGCAACATGTGATTGAGTTCTATTTAGAGTAGCCTTATCAACGTTGATTAGAGTATCAATTAAAATACCTATGGACATCATCACCCATTGATCAAAGAACTGCAGGTGCAAACCATATAGTGAAATCCAAACCGAAACGATTGGAGAATCGGCATTGGGATCAAAATGAGCAGTCCACTTTGTCATTCGAATGGAGTAAGCTCCAAAATTCCATATCTTGTGAAGCCATCACCTATAATAATCATCTGGTTGATTGAAATGGATCCAAAATTGCCGGTTGTCCAATAAATTGATATCAGTTTGGCCCTTGAATGCAGAAGGTTGAAAATCTCTTCTGAGCTTGTCCATTTGTGGCCAACTTCACAAAAATTTCCCAACTAATATCCAGCGTTGCGGTGCTTCTAAACAATCGCACTAAGCATCAGAAAGTTTCAGACCTGGCTCAATAAGGTGATCGATTCTATGTTTTGGATTGAATGGGGATCCAATTGGTTTTGTAAGAGTATCAGTGAAGTTACGATTTAGCATCTGTGCATAAGAGAAAGGAGGAGCTCTCTCTGGCTCCACCATCACGACAGTGCCGACAAAAACCCTAGTTTGAGGAAGAAGATTCCGAGAATTGTGGAGAATTGTGGTTTAAATAGAGAATTACAATAAAATATTTCTAACTTTTACCTTGATAGTAGTAGTTTTTATTCCAACATGTATATGTTGTCATGAACCATATATATTGAAGGGTAAAGTTTCAGCTAACATTTTAGTCTTTGATTTTAGAATTGGATCGGTTCTTGGTTTGGCATATTTGTAAAGATAATATGAATATTTTTCAAAGTTAATTTTTTGGCATATTTCCTTTTCATAAGATTTTTTTTATATAAAACCATCAATTTTCTTATTCCAGATTTGGAAAATTTGAAAAAAAATTTACAGTGTCATCAGTTAAAGATAAATGTGTGACATTTATCATTAAATGTGGTAGCTTATAGAATCTTATATTTGCATATTGGAATGCGAAGTTTAGATTTCTTTTAATGGCCTTACTTCAGAATAAAAAGCAGAAGAGATAAAGAATCTCCTTGCATTAAATCTCTAAAGGTCTGAAAGAAACCATACGACTCCTCATTTACAAGTATAGAGCAGAAAGATTCTTTAATGTTGCCCATTATGATATGATTTATTCTTTTTGAAAATCCAAATGTAGTTAGCAGTTTCGATAAGAAGGTCCAGGATACCCTGTCAAAACTTTCATGATTTCCACTTTAATGTTCATATTAGTTCCATATACTTTAGAGTGCAGGTAATTGATTATTTGTTGCATTAAAAGTATATTATATGTCACTTCTCTACCTGAAATAAAACTTGTTTATTCAGGAGATGTAAGATCATTCATTATGGGATTTAATCTGGCTGTCATTGGTTTTGAAAATAGTTCCTTGATGAAGTTGCAAAGGTCTATAGGCCTAAAATCCTTGAAACATGAGCATACCTCTTTCTTTTGGATCAACGTTATCATGGCCGATGATACCAATTTAGGTACAGGGGTAAGATTCGGGAAATCATTAGTTGCCGAAAGAAGTTTTTTTTAAAATTTTGATTTATTGTTTCTGAAAATCCATCTAGACTAGGTGTTGAATCAATGTCCATGGATTTTATTATTTCAAATCTTCAATTAAGTTAACCGGTTCCATAAATTTTAAGTTATGTTACAGCTTGATTTAAGTGGGAATATTTTCTAACGGAACAACACTATTAATCCTAGAGTTATCTTGATTATCCTCAGAGAGGACTTCTGAGAAGAAGCTTACAATTTCATTTCTAATTTCATATTTTCATATAACCATTCTCCATCAGAGTTTTTATATGATGAAATAGTCTGTCTTATATGTTTTGAGATTACTAACTAATTAAAGCATTTTTTTGGTTAAAATCACCTTCATTTAACCATCTGACTCTTGATTTTTGTTTCTAGAAACTTTCTGGATTAGATTAACTCACTGTTAATTTGGTCTAGTTGTACGCAATTAGGGTTTCAATGTTTTCAATAGTTGCAAATCCTTTTCTGCAATCTTCGGCGGTTTTATCTTTATCAAAGATATTTCCAAATTTCTTTTATGTTTTTTTATATTTAAATCAGATTTCAGATTTCTTAGTTTGAATGTGAATCTATTCATGCCAGTGAGATGTGTCATGATTTTCCATTAACCACTGTTAATTTAGTCTAGTTGTATGCAATTAGGGTTTCAGTGTTTTCATTGAGTTGCAAATCCCTTTTCACAGTTTTCGGCGGTTTTATCTTTATCAAAGATATTTCCAAATTTATTTTATGTTTTTTATATTTAAATCAGAATTCAGGTTTCTTTGTTTGAATGCGAGTCTATTCATGCCAGTGGGATGTGTCATGATTTCCATGATTTTTCCTTCAGATTGAAGAATGTAAGATGATTTACCCAACAATTTTTAGAATTTAAAAGGTCTGGGGTCAAATTGTTTTGCTTGATTTGAGATATGAAAAAAAATGGTGTATTATATGACTGTTCCATGGCTTTGGATATGTGATGTGGGGAAAAACAAGATAGACCTACATCTAGTATTTTCCAAACTCTTCCTTTTGGCCTCATTTTAGTCCAGGTAAATAGGTTACCCGAGGTTGGGATTGTGTTGAGGTTGAATTTAGAAAGAAATTTCTAAAAAAATGTATCCCTGTTCGATCAGGGGAGGAAGGTCCAAATATTCCTCAGACTTCTCAACTATGTTGAAGTCCCCAATTAGACTAATATATTTGTATTTAAATGTTAGCAGGGAATCCCATAGTTTATTTCTTTCCTTAATTGTATGTTTAGCATAAACAAATCCAGTTATGCATTCTTGATTAAGTGAGGGATCGCTGAAAGAGGTTAATGTGAAATGTTCCTCATTGGTTATGATCTTGAATTTTGTACCATCATCCCGGAAGATCCAGATTTTATTAATTGGATTGTTATGGAATTTATTAAAACCTATTTGATTAGCAATTTCCTGAATTGAATCATTCTTTAACATAGGTTCAATGATGACTAGACACTACAAGAAAAATGAATTTTTACTTCAGGCCTTTTACCTCCGTTCTTTATTTTTGCTAAATAACCGAGGTTAAAAGTTCTTTTACCTTTATTTTTTAAAAATAAAGTAAAAGGTTTATTTTACCTCAATTAAAAAATAGCCGAGGTAAAAGGTAGGTTCTTTACTTCAGTGATTTTTTAACCGAGGTAAAAAATTATAAAATTGAAACAAATGATATAATTGAATGGTATGTGAAATGGTGATCTATGGATTGGCCGACCTCGCATCATGTCTCAATATTATTGATGTCAGCTGCGAAGGCTGGCAGGTGTCGGTAGTAATTGGTTTGAATTTCTTAAAAATGTGGGGTCATAAAAATTATTTGTTTGTTTGAAAAAGAATGAAACATTTTTTTACATTATACAAGTATAGTTTAATTTTTCTAAGCAAGTAATTTTTAAATATGGTTTTGAATGACAGGGTTAAAAATTAAAACAACCAATAGATTTGTAAATAACAAAATTACTAGTGCATTGAATCTCACAAAATTTTATTATAAATCAGATATTCCCAAGAACGAACATTGATCCCAAAAATAACATTAAACAAATATTCCAAATAAAAATTGTTTCATTTTTTATACAATCAAAATGATAATCAATTAAGCAGTAAAACTCATTCATCTCAAAGAATGGTGATCTTGAAAACTATGGGCCCAAAACCATCTAATAGCTCGAAGAAGACCATGTCCCCAATCAACAGGTCCTAGCCACTAAAAAACTGGCTAAAACCATTTGGGGACAGGAAGTTGGTCCTTTGATTCCCGCAGTCGTTCATGTGTCACTCTCTTCCGTGGCACATCAACAAAACTAGGGTCTTATCACTTGGAAGGTGCGATGTGCCTCGGGATGTACTGAATTATAAATAGAAAAATATAGTGAGTATATATGCAATAATAAAAAATAAATGTTAATCAAAAACTAAAATACAATTGTAATAGGTAGGACTTTCTATTATTGGGACTTGATCAAAGTTATACTGCTTCAAGAGGCAACTGAAATGGGTATTACTATCGGAAAAGTAATGCTGCAAGTAATCTGAAATTGAATCGCTCGCAATCTACAATGGTTAATGAATTTATTACTACTTAAATATGAATAGAAGTAACCTAATAAAATAAATGTAGCAAACTGAACAAAAATCGCTCACCTCAATAGCGGAACACTTGTTGGACCGTCATTGTCAACCTTGATTCCTGAATTTCATACAACACAAATGAAATATTGGTAGTCAATGGAATTATTTACAATAAGAATAGTCATTGGGATGTGCAAGGAAACTAATAGTGTGCTACCTCGACCGCGATTCGCAAATATTGTCGTTGAGAACAACATCACGTGACCGAAGTTGCAACTAACGTTGATCAAAAAAAGATTCGTGACTGACACAGACATACAACGTCGATCTTAATTGATTAAGTCGAAACCACAACCGACTTTTGGCCAACCTCACATTCAAAATATAACTCAAAGCAGCTATGAATTTCCAATAGGGTAGGCCAACTTTGATTATCAGTCGGTAAGACTAATTGGTAAGCGACATGCCACCAACATCTCATTTATATGGATATTATAAAAATAGAATGACATATATAAAAACTTTAACATAAATAACAACCCAAATCGGTGAATATTATCATTCAAGAACAATCATAACCAGAAGTTGACATAAAAAAACAAAGTTCACAAACCTCGTTTCCATAGAAAATATGAATGCAATTTAACAAAAAAATAGAACATGAAAGTAATTCCAGTTGTAATTTAGAACCTCAAACCCAGAAATCATACCTTTTGGATGAGAGAACGAGATTGGTTTGGAACCCTATGGAATTCGAGGGAAAATGAAGAGTTTGAACTAAGTACGAGGTTGGCTTAAATATATATAGACTTCATGAAACAACGTCATTTCAATTCATGGGAAATATGCCTCGAATGTGCGACGTTAGCAAACATTGTTTTGGCCCACTAGCATAAGAAAATAGCCTAGTAAATAAACCCAACTAGGTTTCTGGCTTTAATAATTATTTTCCCCCGCATGACACAAATATTTAAATTGGTCAATCCGGTTCCCAACAAGAAAAGACTAAAATGACCACCCTGCTCTATTCAAATTGACCTAAAAAGACTAAAGGTCTAACATTTGGACATGTATGTCAATTTAATAAAAAAATTAAAGCCACAGTTAACCTAATAAGACTAAAGGTCGAATCTTTTGGCATCTATGTCAATTTACGAAAGACGTGTACTCACCTTCAACCTAGCACGAGTAAAGGTCTAACCTTTGCACATGTATGCCAATTTAAGGAAAAAGTCATGTCATAGATGACCTAACAAGACTAAAGGTCAAACCTTTGGGCATGTATGTTAATTTATGAAACAAGTTAAGCGACGATTGAGCTAACACGAGTAAAGGTTGTACCTTTGGGCATCTATGTCAATTTACGAAAGAAGTCAAGTCACGGTTCACCTAATAAGACTAAAGTCCAAACCTTTGGGCCCATGTGTTAATTTACAAAAACAAGTAACCTACGACTGAGGTAACACGAGTAAAGGTTGGACTTTGGGTATTATGTCAATATACAAAAAAGTCAAGTCACGGTTGACCCAACAAAACTAAAGGTTGAAACTTTGGGCCTATATGTTAATTTACAAAATAAGTCCATCCATGACTGAGTTAACACGGGTAAAGGTCGAACATTTGGCCATGTATGTCAACTTATGAAAAAAGTCAACCTACGGTCAACATAAAACGAGTAAAGGTTGAACCTTTGGGCATCTATGTGAATTTACAAAAGAAATCTACCCAAAGTAGACCTAACACAAGTAATGGTCAAACCTTTAGGCATGTATGTCAATTTACGGATAAAGTCAAGCCACAGTTGACCTAACAAGACTACTGTATATAAATTTATGAAGCAAGTCAAGCCACGATTGAACGAACACAAGTAAAGGTCGAAGATTTGGGTATCTATGCCAATTTACGAAAGAAGTTAAGCCACTATTGACCTAAAAATAGTAAAGATCTAACCTTTGGGCCCGTATGTTAATTTTCAAAATAAGTCAAGCTACAACTGAGCTAATATGAAAAAGGTTAAACCTTTGGGTATGTACGTCAGTCTAAGAACGAAGTCAACCCACAATCAATCTAACATGATTAACGGTCAAACCTTTCCAAATGTATGTCAATTTTCAAAAGAAGCCAACCCACAGTTGAGCTAACAAGACTAAAGGTCAAACCTTTGGGCATCCATTTCAATTTGCGAAAGAGGTCAACCCAGGGTCGACCTAACAATACTGAAGATCAAACCTCTGGGCATGTATGTCAATTTATGAAAGAATTCAAGCCACCCAACAAGACTAACGGTCGAACCTTTGGGCCCTTATGTCAATTTATGAAACAAGTCAAGCAACAATCGAGCTAACATGAGTAAGTCAAACCTCTGGGCATATATGTCATTTTACAAAAAAAGTCAAGCTACAGTTGACCTAAAATTACTAAAGGTCAAACCTTTGGGCATCTATGTCAATTAAGTCTACCCACAGTCGATTTAACAAGACTAATGGTCAAACTTTTTTCCATGTATGTCAATTTACGAAAGAAATCAAAACAAGGTTAACCTAACAAGACTACAGGTTGAACCTTTGTGCTCGTATATTAATTTACGAAACAAGTCAAGCCACGATTGAGCTATGATAAAAGGTTGAACCTTTGTCAATCTATGTCAATTTACAAAATAAGACAAGCCACGATTAACCTAACAAGACTAAAGGTCAAACCTTTGAGTCCATATGTTAATTTATGAAACAAGCCAAGCCGCGATTGAGCTAACATGAGTAAATATAGAATCCTTTGGCATGTATACAATTTATGAAATAAGTCAAGCTACGTCTGACTTAACAAGACTAGGGTTGAAACGTTTTGGCATGCATGGTGCAACATCGCAACACATGTTGCAATACCTGACATGCAACTGAAGTGTTACTGACTTTGTCTTAACAATCGTATTGGGCCATATGACGTTGTTGTGTCGTCATGGGCCGTGCCAAAAGCTCGGGTTACCGACATTGCAGCTGATGTTGGTAACCTATCTGTCATTCCCAAAAGTTTAGCAAGAAACAAAATTTTGACCGCCCACATTTTCCATTGGCAGAAAAACAAAGATTTGGGCACCCAAATTCTGCAAAAATACCCATAAACCCTATGTTAACTCATATACAATATATATATATATATAACCTCCATCTCTCATCTCCTTCAACTCTCCCACCAAAACACAATCCCCCAACTTTCCATGCACACCATATCAATTAATCAAGTGTGTGATCAAGCCATTACAAGTACTAAAGGGTAGAGCATTTCCAAATGAAAACTGAGGTTGCTTTCATCCATTACATGTTAAAATTGCAATTCATTTGGTTGAATTCCTACTTTTTTTATAAAAGAAATATTAAATGTCTTCATGAATTTATATGATTGTGTTACATGTTATCTAGTGTACATTGTAGATTTTGTCGAGATAATGTTATCTATAACCAATGGGAAGGGTTAGGCATAAATTAAGGTTTATTTTGGCAAGAATATTATTTTTGTAAGAACATTGTACGATGTCCGACGTTTGTTAATCAGTAGATCTATGCGATGGAAAAAATATGCCTGACCGACATCACATGTATGTAAATGAATTCATGTTTGTTCGCTTTAGATGGCCAATTCATGCTATGTCTAATATTAGTGGACATTATTATATGACAGATGAAAGGATTCACCATAATTGAGTTTGCTGAACTATGAAAACTCGAACGAGGACAATAATGGTAGCTGTTACTTTCACGAAGTATTATTCTTATATTAGTATGATTAATTGATGAACATTTCATTTAGGGACTGCCTATTTCTAACATAAACTATGGTTTGTGTGTAATTTTATTGACGGGACAATGAGAATTATTAATTTACAAAAGAAGTCTACCCATGATCGCCTTAACAAGACTAAGGGTCAAACCTTTAGCCATGTATGTCAATTTAAGAAAGAAGTCAATTCAGGGTTGACCAAACAAGACTAAGGTTAAACCTTTGGGCCCGTATGTTAATTTATGAAACAAGTCAAGCCACAACAGAGCTAACATGACTAAAGGTCAAACATTTGGCCATTTATGTCAATTCATGAAAGAAGTCAAGCGACGGTTGACCTAACAAGACTAAAGGTTGAAACTTTGGGCCCGTATATTAATTTATGAAATAAGCCAAGCCACGATTTAGCTAACACGAGTAAAGATCGAATCATTTGACATGTATGTCAATTTACAAAATAAGTCAAGCCTCATCTGACTTAACTAGACTAGGGTTGAACCTTTTTGGCATGCATGGTGTAACATCGCAACACCTGTTGCAACACCTGACATGCAACCAAAGTGTTACCGACATTGGCTTAATGATTTTATTGGGCCATATTA
The DNA here is from genome assembly GCA_032355605.1 of Rubia tinctorum. Classification (NCBI taxonomy): domain Eukaryota; kingdom Viridiplantae; phylum Streptophyta; class Magnoliopsida; order Gentianales; family Rubiaceae; genus Rubia; species Rubia tinctorum. The sequence goes on along the minus strand of JAULKM010003076.1, from coordinate 357 downwards.
TGTTGTTGTGTCATCATGGTCTGCATCAAAATCCTGGTTTATTGACATCGCATCTAATGTCGGTAACCTATCGGCCATTTCCAAAAGTTTAGCGGAAGATAAATTTTTGAGCGCCCACATTTTCCATTTGCAAAAACACAAAAATTTTGGCACCCCAGCTCTGCAAAAATACCCATAAACCCTATCTCAACTCATTACCAATAAAAAATGCATCCATCTCCCATCTCCCATCTCCTTCAACTCTCCTGATGAGACGTCAAATGCATGTGTTTTCAAAAACATTTAACATCTCTTTTGTTATCTTTTTGTTGTAAGATTGCTAGATTTAGGTAGGTTTGCATCATAAGGGGTTTGGAT